>CM076578.1:85334485-85632001 GCA_034641835.2 Pinus albicaulis
TTGACAGAAACGGTTATGTAGTATTAATATTCATCTTGGCCTGAATGCCAGAAATCTGATTACATTGAGGATGTCTAAATCCTGATGCATCTCACTGTTAATATTGAAAATGCAGCCGAAGCTTGCAAACTTCTTCCATGACAGGCAATCTAAAAATTCGATTTCAGAGATTTTCCCTAACTTAGAGATACAAACAAATTTATTTAAGAGCCAACAGTAAAACATGACAACAGACAGCTTATGGGATAGGTTCCCAAGATTCTTCCTCGTCTTTCATCTTGACCCCGACAGAGAGGAGGGTAGCTTTATTGGCTTCAATGTCCGCCTGTTTATTATGAGTTCTCAGCACATGGTAGTAATTCAACTTCTGAAAAGCGTTTTCCATACCCTTAATTCTGGATATCAGCCTTGCTAGTTTGAGATCCGAGGTTGGGGAGTTGGAAACCATTGCGTTTATAATGATCTGGGAATCCCCTATGACATTAGCTTCACTTATATTTAAATCTTTGAGGATCTTGAGGCCTTGGTAGAGGGCCAAAGCTTCAGCTTGAACGCTGGATGAGAATCCAAGCCCCCAAGCAAATGTATGAATTTTTTCCCCAATTGGACTTACAACAACACCTCCAGCACCAGCTTTTCCCGGATTGCCCTTTGCTGCCCCATCAAAAAAGAGAGAGTGCCTTGAATATGAATTGAGCCAGTCTTGAAGGTCAGTTTCGGATTTCCTTATTTGCCAGTCTTTGAGAGGAGGGACGTTTCTAACTGCTGATTGAAATTGCAAGTCAAGGGAAGATCCCCAAGCAATGTCCTGTTGGCTGAGATTGGAATCATCTTTTATATCAGTCAAGCACTCCTTTAAATGACATTTAATCTTGATTTCTAAGACCTTGTGATTATGTTTAATATTTCTGAAGATTCTTCTGTTTCGTTCTAGCCAGATCTGCCAACAAATAACCTTTGGAAGGACAGCCCATGCAGATTTAATTAGCTGATTTTTAGAAGGGGGGCCAGGATATCTGATTGCCCAATTAGAAAAAAGATCAGCAGTGGAACGAGGTAGCAAAAAGTTGGGATCCAAAATGTGAAAGAAGGAGGACCAGATCTGCTTAGAGAACTTGCATTCGAGGACTAGATGGACAACAGTCTCTGCATTTTCATTGCACAGCGAGCAGATGGAGGGACCATAGAACCCTTTTCTCTGCAAGATGTCATATGTAAGGATCTTGCCGTGGCAGAGGAGCCAAGCAAAGAAGTCGACTTTGGGCCATGAAGGAAAACGCCAGACCCCCTGCCAAGGTGCAGGGTCAGGGGGGACGTAAGGCCTCTCTTTCAGCTTGTCGTATCCCATGGAGACAGTGTAACCTTTGGCATTCGGCCCCCAGCCTTTCACATCTTTTTTCCTCATGCGCGTGGGTGCCAAGCCATGGAGGAGGTCCAGCAGCGTGGACCATTCGAGTGTCAGGTGAGCCGGCACCTCGATTCGTTTCCACCCTGCCCAGGCAGAGTCTTTCCAAAGAGAAATATCCCACAACGAACACAACCCCTCTCTATCCATCCAGCAACGCAACGCTCTAATGGAGGCTCTGTCTTCAATTGGGTCCTTATTCATAATTTTATCAGCCCAGATATTGATCTTTTTGCCATTTCCTGGAATCCAATAGGAGTGCGCATTGATTAAGGGAGCAGCTTTAACATACAGTTTGAGAAAAGATGAATAAGGCAAATGGATTACATTGTCTAAACAGGAGGAACGAGGACCTCTGAAATACTTTTTCCAGAGAGCCAATTGGGCCCAGCCAGGCTTGGGCGCAATGATCCTCCAAATAATCTTGGTTGCCATAGCCACGTTTTGCTGACAGAGATTTTTGAAATTCAAACCACCCTCCCTCAGAGGCTTGGAGATGGTTTCCCAGCTGATAAGGGGAATCTTGTTTTCATTCTGTTTACCTCCCTTCCAAAAAAACCTCCGCATGAATTCTTCCATTTTTTTTAATATACCTGCCGGAGCAAGAAGCACAACGAATTGAAATAGGGGAAGACTGGAGAGCACAGATTTAATAAGGATAGATTTGCCAGCAGTGTTGAGCCAGGAGAAGCCCCAGGCTTGGATCCTAGAATTGAATTTTTCCAGCTGAGGGAGCCAGTCTTTGCTTGTAGATTTCTTATGAAAAATAGGAAGGCCTAAATATTTAAAGGATATCCAATTGGAGGAGGCAGCAAAACCCAAACATCTAGAAATAGCGGAGAGAAATCTGGGTGAGGTGTTCCAGCTGTAGATATGACATTTGTTCTTATTTACAACGCTGCCAGAGACTTCACTGAAATCATCCAAAACTGCTTTAAATTTAGAGGCGGAGGAGAGAGAGGCAGCTCCCAAAAACAGAGTGTCGTCCGCAAATAGGGCGTGGTTTATATTTTTTACCCCTCTAGCAATACACAGTCTGTTGATATCTCGATCTTGCATCTTTTTGTCTAACAAGTAGCTGAGGACAGAGGCTTGGATGACAAAAAGCAGAGGGGAAAGAGGACACCCCTGCCTTAGCCCTCTTGAAGCTTTGAAGAAATCAGTGGCTCTTCCATTTACAAGAGGAGCGATCCATGGCTCTGAGATGTATGCCCGGATCCATTTGATGAAATTTGCTCCAAAACCAAACTTGCTCATTACTTTTAAAAGAAAGCTATGATTTACTCGATCAAAAGCATTTGCTAAATCAAGTTTAATCACCATACCTTGTTCTTTTCGAAGAAGACTTGAGTGGATTGCTTCTTGAACAAGGGTGAAGTTGTCCACGATTTGCCTTCCTTGAATGAAGCCTCCTTGATTCTCCGGAATTATTTTGGGAAGAATGAGCTTCAGTCTATTTGCAATAAATTTAGTGATAATCTTGTACCCAGTATTCCATAAGGAAATCAGGCGGAATCTGCTGAAATTGTTGGCACCTTTTTCCTTTGGTATTAGGGCTAGGAAAGCGGAGTTTGTGCTACCTCCTATTTTCTGAGCATTTTGAGACTTCTTAACCATTTTGAGCAGATCCTTTTCAACAATCGGCCAACAAACTTGAAGGAACCTGGTAGAAAAGCCATCCGGCCCGGGGGCCTTATCCGGATCCATATTAAAGAGGGCCTTTTTGACTTCGTCTTTGGTGACTTTGGCCTCAAGGATCTCATTCATACGAGGAGAAATTGCAGAAGGAATGATGTCAAGCAGATCTGAGTATTGGTCCGAGTCCTTATCCTCACTATACAAGTTTTGAAAGTGAGAGAAGGCTGATTTTTTAATGTCTTCAAAATCCTTGAAGGTGACGTTATCCTCGTTAATCTCAGAAATAGTGTTGAAGCTTTTCCTGACTTGGGTTTGTTTGTGGAAAAAGGCAGAGTTCCTGTCCCCTGCTTTGAGCCAGAGATTTCGAGATTTTAATCTCCAGTATTCTTCTTCAGCTAGGCAGGCCTTATGGTAGCGTTGTTGCAAATGAGCCTCTTGGTCTAATATCTCCTCTGTGACAATAGTGTGCTCCATATGAGTTTGATGAGAGGCGAGAGAGACTTTGATGGCTTTTCTTTCTGTAGCCGGGTTGGACAGGGTTTTTTCCCATCATTTTAGATCGCCCTTTACCCTTCTGAGTTTTTCCTCCCAGATATAGAAGGGAGAACCATTGACAGGCTGACTCCAACAATCCTTAACTATTTGCATGAAGTTTGATTCCTTGACCTAGAGAGGACTAAAACGGAAAGGAATAGGACCCAGGTCCAGATGGGCCAGGAGTTCGAGCTTTATAGGCTTATGGTCCGAGACGCTGTTAGCAAGGATGTGCATTCTGGGTTCTAATCCTAGTAACAGAAAAGAGCTTTGAATGAAAAATCTATCTAATTTGGCAGCGATATGACCAGGGCCCACTCTTTTGTTAGACCAAGAGAACTTACCGGAAGAGGGTTTGATATCTAGCAAGTCCCAGTCCTGCAGAAGATCTTCTGCCCATTCCCTTGCCGGATCACGAACAGCGCTGCCACCTCTTTTTTCAGACGAGTGGAGCGTGAGATTAAGATCTCCAACAATAATTATATTTTCCAGATTTGTCAGGTCTGCTTGTTGCCTTATAGTATCCCAACATTCCTTTTTTTCCCCAACATTGACTGGAGAATATACATTGAAGAGGCAAAGAATTTCCTTAGTATCCATATTTTGCATTTTCAGCAGCAACCAGTGATTATTTCTAGCCTCAAAGGTGAATACAAATTTGTTAGGGTTCCATAGAGTGCCAATCCCTCCCGAAGCGCCCCGGGCAGAGATTGCTCTTGCTTCACTTTTGAACCAAAATTTCTTGCATGCTTGTAGGAAGACTACGTCTTCCAACTTAGTCTCCTGGACGAGAAGTATGTCTGGAGTTTCTGTTCTTATTAAGCTTCTCATGGCTTCTTCCTTGACTTTACTCCCCATACCTCTACAATTCCAGGAGATGACCTTCATTATTTATGTTTCTGGTGGGCCCCCTTGGAGCCATGGGTCTGATTTTTCAACATCCTTGGCTTTGAGGCAAGAAAATTTTCCAGAGTTGGCTGACTGCCCTGTAACTTATCTTTGTAAGTCTCCTGCTCTCTTTTTTCCCTGTCAGATTTACGGCCTCTTGTAGATCTTCGTACCGAGGTTTGGGATTCTCCTATTTCTCCTTCCTCCTCTGACTCGTCCATTTCTTGCTCTTCTTCCTCATCGTCTGAGGGCATACCATTGGGATCTTCGGCACTTGTTCCTTTGAGGGAGGTTGAGGGAGTATCTTTGCTAGGAGAAACTGGATCTTGTGTCTCGTTCTCCTGAGAATCTTCTGTCTGCTGGCTTAGAGGGTCAAATTTGTTTCCTTGCGCCTTTTTGGGAGGGGGGCGTTGAACATTAGCCTGTTGAGAGCCTTTTCCAGAAGGTCCTCCCGGTTTTTGCCCTTTGTGATTGGTTTTTACTCGTTTGACTTGGTTCCAACCCTCTTCAATCCCTTTCTCCGGCTCAGCGTTGGACGGACAGTTTCTAGCAAAATGTCCATGAACGTGGCATTTCCTACATTTGAACGGCAGTTGCTCATAGTCCAAGATCTGAACATGAGACCAGCTTCCGACTTTGATTTTTATAGCCTCTGGAAGACCAACCTCTAGATCTACTTCCACGCAGATCCTGGCACAGTCGTACTGGTCCTTATTGTTTGCCCGATCTATGAATTTCCCGAGAGTGTTGCCAATGTGTCTCAAGGAACTCTAGTTCCAGCAGTGAACTGGGAGGTTTGGAAGACGAACCCACACCGGAACAGCCTTGGGGACATCGACAGCCGGATCAAAGTCCGGAGTCCATTTGTTCAGATAGAGGCCCTGAGAACCCATGAAATACGACCCATTTTGAAAGATCAAGTCTTTGTCTTCTTTGGAGGAGAATTCGAAGAGGAAGTACCCTTTCCCCAGAAAGTAAGAGGTGACCTTTTCCTTAATCAAAGGAGCCTAGTTCCTGCTAACCCATTGCTCAGTAGATTTCGGAGAAGGCCACAGACCCGTGAACTGGCCAATGAGACCTCGATCCGCCAAAGATAAAGCTACTTGAATGGGGACCTCCGGAGGCAAAGAGATCTCAGGAATTTCATCGAGCTTCTTAACAAATTTGGATGCTTCGCTTCTTTTCTTCTGAGGCAAACCGGCAAGAAGCTGGTTGAAGGCGTCGAAGGCAGGAGTAGAATGAGGATCCATAGCAGCACCCAGCGTCTCCATAGGGAGGGCCTGAGGTCGGCCGCCGCAGGGGCAACCACGTTGGAGAAACCCTAGCAGAGCTCAGGATGTGCAGGGAGAGCCTTCGGATCCCAGCCTAGACATTGACCCAACACAGCAGGAGGCAGCAGGTACAACAGGCCGCAACAGGAGCAGCAGGGCCCTGCGAGGGCAGGCGCAGCGCAGGGGCACTCGCAAACGAAGAAAAATCTTGAAGGAATCCAACCAAGCAGCGGTAGAAGCAGGAGGCCCTGCCAGAGCAGGTGCAGCCGCAGAGGCTGCAGCGCGCAGGGACAACAGCTAGGGTTTGCAGGGGCTGCAACGCGCAGGCAGAGGAGTAAACAGGAGATTCCACTTAAATTATTATTATCAATATTTTTTTGTATAATATTTAGGTATGATGAAGTTCTTATAAATTTAATATGCATAATATTTATACATCTTCTATAGTATAATTTTTTTAAAATAAAAATTTAATTTAATTTTTAGTTCTTGCTATGTAGTTTAATTTAATTACTAATTTGTTTTGTATTGTTATTATGTAATTAGTATTAGTTAAATGTAATTAATATTTAACTTGTTTATTTATTTCAACTTAGCTATGTTCTAAAAAATTATTTTAAAAAATAATACATGTATTTATGAATTTTTAAAAAATGTACAATTAAGTAAAAATAAGTTAATTATATAGTATATAAATTTTATTTTATTTTAAGAATGAGCTAAAATATAATGTAAATTCATTTTAATACAATTCACATTTAAAAAAATATTAACTATAAAAATAATTAATATATGCATTAAATAATATTATTAACCATGGAAATTTAAGCTTAAATTATTATGGAAAAATCTGAATTGTAAATGGCTTTTGTTACTCTACCATGAGTTAATATTATATAGACAAAATTTATGCTATACCAGAACTAAAATTCAATAATATATTTGCTATTCAGTAATAAACATATAAGTCAAATGTAAGGATTGTTGTGTTTTTGCTTGGCAAAATTGTTTTGTTGATTGTAAGTTTAAAATGACATATAGAGTTTTCATATCTTCATATAATTACTAATTTATTTTTTGAGAGTGCAAGCTTCTGTGATCCATAACATATTAGATTAAAAATCTTTCGGGAAATCACATGAGAATTTTAGGACCGACGCGTTTCGAACTACCAATTGTAGTTCATCATCAAGATAATGAAGAATGGCTGATCAGACACACCTATTTATACCAAGAGGAGAGAAGCAACGGTCAAATCCAATTGTATTATTATTATGTAATTAGTATTGGTTAAATGCAATTAATATTTAACTTATTTATTTATTTCAACTCAGTGATGTTCTCAAAAATAATTTTAAAAGTAATAGTATTTTGCAATTGCAAATCAATATTTAATAATATAAAATAATAAATAAACATAATAATATAATCTAAATAATGAAATTTTAAATACCTTCATAAATTATATAAATGTAATTTTATCTTACCAAAAAAAACATTAAAAAAATTACACTTATCTAATATATTAAAAATAAGTTAAATTATCAAATAATCCTATTGAGCCCATGTGAATCTAAGTGTGGTATTGCGTGTAAATGCTTCTGGGCTTTTGTGTGCATTACCTACAGCCAACGTGTAATGCCAGTACTGACACGATAATTGAGAGCACTGTAAGAAAGAAAGAAAGAATTTTTAAAGTCCACGAGGCTAAAAATAGCCTATGGGACAGATTGTTTCTCTATCTGACTCTAGAAAGAAAGAATTTTTAAAGTCCACGAGGCTAAAAATAGCCTATGGGACAGATTGTTTCTCTATCTGACTCTTGTATTCGGCTCTTTCCCTGTGAAGTTTTACAATGACCACTCTCAGCTTATCGACCAACTCTTAGCTGAATAAATTATCCCAAGAATTAGCTGCCAGAATACCTGCATAGTTTTCCCTAATGTCTTTGAAGGTCTCACATTCTAGAATGAAATGTTTTTCTGTTTCCACTTTTCAGGAGAAGCAAAAAATACATACTCTTTCCTCCCACATTTCTTTTGACCTTTTCGAGCACCCTGTATAATATAATTCAATTTTGCTATTTCTTATCTTCACAACCTACTAACCCAAAAAAATTGGCTTGTTTGGACAGGTTTAAATCTTACCTGCTTCCTTGCATCGAGTTGGCTGCCATGGCGTGGGAGCATCAATTAATTATTATTGTCTTAGCAATTTTCTGAAAGTCCAAACTTTTGCAAAGTGAAGCCTTACAAGATTTCATGCCTCACATCACTTGCAACCAGAAATGGGGTGACTGCCAGAGTATCATTTAAAAAGCGATAAATTGTCAGCAGAACCTACTGTGGATGGCATCCACAGCAGTCACACTCTAGTGAAGTGAGAAAAACAAGACAGGACAGCACGGTCCAGATTAGGCACAGTTACAGAGACACGTATAAATGCCGTGAGCCACACGACTTGAAGCTTCTAAGCATCCGGTACCCAGGAGTTCCTTTACAGTTTATTTTGGACAGTCCAGCACAGAGAAATATTTAAAATGAAAGTCATGGCCTGACAGTCCGGTTTGCTTTATGCATCGTAATTTGTATTTTTAGCATATTTTATAAAGCATTTTTGAAAGTATGAACCAATAAAAATTCACAAAAATAAATTTAAATAAATAAATAAACAACAAAAAATTTCAATGTTTAGCTATGGAAAATCATCAAAATTTTTTGCAAATAGCCAAATTAATGTCGATATAAAAAAAAACCAATACAAGGAGGGGAACACGGTTTTACAGTTCGTTCAAGATCACCTAAGTTGGGATTGTAAAGCGAGAAAGTGAAGACCAGAAGCGTCGTGTTTGCTCGTATTCCCGTTTGTGAAGGTGTGAGAAAGCTTGCCTGCCTCTGCTCGTTTTCCATTATTCAAGTAAGTTACTGAGTCCATCATTTAATTTTTGCGTTTGATTCGCGAATACATTCTTCCAATTTATATTCATACTGTCAGTGACGTTGACATCCATCAGCCCCTGCTTCCGCAAAAATTGGCTGGATTTCAATTTCTACTCGTCGCAATAAGGTTGTAACCATGGCCGAAGCTCATGTCGAGGAATTTCTGGACGTGCTCACCAATACCGGTCAGCATACAGGCATCTCCAAGCCGAGGTACACATTTCACTCGTCATTTCTATCCAAAGAAAAAGAAAATCCCAAAACCCACAAAAAGCCCAGTTGTTAAACATAAACTCATCAGCGAAAATGAGAAAACGGTCCACCATTAAATTCCCTGAATCGGTATATATTTATTCTGCGATGCCGCCCTCTATTTATTTATTTTGTTTACACAGCCGTTCTGAAGGCCGTCATCGACTGTCCGTCAGGGCATTGCTTGTATTCAGAAAAAAAAAAAAACTGATTCGTTGATTGTTCTGAGTCTCAGAGGTTTCTGGTTCATTTTTCACAGAGCCATTTGCAAGTGTATATTTGATCCTATATTTTGTATTCCGATTTAAAAGTTTTATTATTTCATCATTACTAACAGACTGCATCCGCAGGCTCAGTGGCTCACTAAGGGTGATCTAGTAAGATGCAATGTCAGGGATGTTTTTTTTTGGGTTCCATTAACGTCGCTCAGGACTTGCACCTGGTTGAACCTCCCCTAGATTGGAACCTGATGTATGGTGTACCGTGTAACACCCATTATCATCACTAGAGAACTAGTCACCTGAGATTTGTTTCATTCATTTTGGTCTGCTTTGTACCAACAATGAAATTTCTATCAATTTTGCTGGATGCCTTTGCAGCTTTCATGGAAAAACGTGTACTCCTTTTAGTATGTGAAAATAAGTACATTTGTACTGGCCGATAGCCCTTTGATAATATAAGATAATTTAATTCTATTTAATGTCCACAAGTGACCACAAAAGTTGGTCATACTGCCATTTTCTGAGGATACTACATACCAATTTGCAGAGTGTATCAGGAGAAAATCTGAGATATTCTATGATCTTCTATGATATTTTATTTATCAAAACAGAATCTGAGAATTCTGATTTAAAGATGGTTTTTTGGTTATGGTTTTAATCTCTCGAGAGGAGATCTCAATGTGCAAGTTGCCTGGTTCTAGTTGGATCTCAGCCTTTGCCAAATTGTTGGCCTTGTTAAATACGGGTATTGTAAACACATGACATGAAAGATAAACGTGAGATAATATTACCATTAATATGATGTATATTTATAATACAATGTGGTGACCCTTGGATTCCACATTTCAAGGTCACTTGGACTCCTCTTTGACTGTTCGCCTTCCACACCTACCCATAGAGGATTAAGTGTCCAACATTCCCCCCCTTAATCCGAAGGGGTATGTGTGAGTCCAAGAAGAGAGCTGTAATACAAATCTGCAAAGTATGCATGGCAGCATTTAGGCTGAATGAGCTGTTTGAAATGTTGGCATAAAGAGGTGGTTTAAGGATGACCACCAACACTGGAATGCTTAGTGCAGTTCTCGGAACTCTTCCAAATCTGGCAAGAAGCAGAGGTCTTATGCTAGAGGAATTGCTCCTCATATTTTGAAGAGGGAGACCTTCAACCTAAAAGAAGGGAGGTCTACAACCTATGATGGTTTAAGGATGACCACCAACTCTGGAATGCTTGATGCATTTCCTGGAACTCTTCCAATACTGGCAAGAAGCTGAAGTCTTCTACTAGAGGAAGTGTCCCGAATTCTTTGAAGAGGAAGAATATCAACCTCGCATAGATGGTTTAAGGTTGTCCACCAACCAAAGGAATGCTCATGGGCATATGTGTCTCTAGCTACAACTCTGAATCTGGAATGACATATTATGGCTCAGTGTCGCTTGAACTGCTATGTCTCTGGCTACAACTCTGAATCTGGAATGACAGATTGTGGCTCAGGCTCGCTTGATGTGGCTTCGAAGGTTGTAGATGACTACCATTTTCCCCTCTGTCAAGTACAAGGTGAGATGATGGCGAAAACTCAACTGCAAGATTGTTCAATATTCTAGAACAAGTTCTAACATATGACTTAAACATTTTCTTGGCTGTTGATGCCCATTTCTAAGAAGCGATCCATCCAAGATGAATCTTTGTTCTTGTAGGAGGCTTGTTTTTGAAGCATCTGTGTGAAGAATGAGTGTGCCGACCACAGTGCTTGCATGGGTGAAGATCAAAACAGTGATCTTTCATATGGCCAACTCGATCACAATGTTGGCATTTCACAATTTGTTGTTGCTGCTGTGGAAGAGGAGCATAATCTAGAATAACTGAAGGTGAGCTATCATGAAGAAATCCGACACTTTGAAATTTGATGGGCTTGGATTAGTTCGGAATATAAAAGGACACCTCCTTGTCATATCCAATACCTATTCTGTGCTTGTTATGGACAAGCTTTTCCCAAGGTTTGATGATGGGCTTGGGAAGTGCAGGTTGGATTTTTGCTTCTGCATTCAAATATGCTCTTGTACGAGGCTCAGTGATCTGAACAGTTCCTTGTTGTTAATTTTGGGCAACTAGGTCCAAACTCCATAATGTGATGCTCAGGTGACGATGCCAATAGTTTTGTTGGAATCCTCTTTCAGAGAGGTGCAAGATCGATCCAAAGATCATCTTGATTGGATGAGTAGAACATGTATTTTGAATTTATTCCACATGTGCAAGGTCGGCCTGATTTATCCCACATGCATAAGAGATGTGTCACACACCCCCACAGATGCCTATATATTGGAGAGACTTGGAGTTCATTTTACACACACAATTGTGGAGGCATTTATTCTCTCTTGGATGGTGATGGAGCAACATTCTTGGTTCTGCGTTTAGGGCTTCTTGGTGCAGCGTCTTGGTGGAGTATTCTTGATGAAACGTCCTGGGGTTGTGTGACATATGTGGGCTGCTGACCTTATGAAGACTTTGTTGGTTGAAGGATCCTGCTCATTGCCGTAACGCCACCATTCTTTATCTCTGTTTTTGGCTTGTCTTCTATCGATCTATCAGTATGTTCTATCTGCATCTTACTTCAGTTATGCCCTAGTTGGTTGAAGTATATTTGCATCTTAGCATAGAACATCTACATAAATTAACATGGTATCAGAGCTAGGAGAAGACAACGCCCAACTTATGAAACTAGGGCAGCGAGATGTGGGTTATTCTAAGGGCGAATAAGGGTGCCATTAGCCTTAGAAAAGCTGTGTGGTAGGCCGCAGGCCATACCACCACAACAAGTGACATCATACAGTTTTAATGACAACGCATATATTTTAAAAATGTTGGAGGTGACAACGTAAGGGCAGCGTATGTGGTTGGTATGCTGAAAATACGTGGAACATCATATTGTGCCCTAATCTGGGCTGTCACAGAACCTTTTTCGACACATCTTTTTATGTAAGATATCTAGCCGCAGCAACTAAAGCTTCATTCCAGCTGTCAGGACACTCATCTGGTTGTGCAATCTAATTTGAAAAAAATAAATTTTTTTGGAGTATATGTAGCATATCAGCCTCCCTGCAGACTTAGAATTACACTCGTTGGTAGCCACACAGGATTGTTAAGTAACCACTGTGAAGTCGGGTTCGAGTTTAAGAAAGAATAACAATGAAGGATGCCGACGTAATTCGATGACAGATACAGGAATGGTACCCGCATTTCCGCAGGGTTTCCATCATAAATCTTCTCCATCCCTTGCCAGAGCTGTTTGTGAATTTTCTGCTGGACGACGGTAGTTTATTCCTCCCCTAACCTCTAGGACGATGATGAGCAATTTGTGTGAAAGGCCGTTTATCTCAAAGCAAATTTTGGTATATAGCATAATTTGTGATTTGTAAACGGTCAGATTGAAGTGCAAGGATGAATTTGCCTGGGAATAGATAAGTTAAAACCTGAAATGCTATGTTCAGAAAGGAAGTCGAGATGATGCGATTTCAGCAGTTAAATTCTGTCACGGAGTAAATTTTATATTTCTAAGTGTCAGATTCAATCACAGTTATCAAGAAGATCGAATAGGGTATTCTTCGGTGGTTTATTTCTGTGGAGATTTTATTAATCAAAGTCTGGCATTGAAGTTCGATTGAATGACAGTTCTGTTTGGCATTGGTATCCCTCGCTCTTACAAGACCCTTGCATATAACCAAACTCATTTGCTCTTTCACATTGGCTCAGTCTCTTGCATGGTTTGCTCTGCAATTCAATTGTGGTTGTTACTATAGCTCTCGCTCACTGTTAAGTATGACTGTATTTATCGTTATATTATGGTCACATAGTCTCACATGTCATTGAATGAGGATCTGAAGAAGTCAAGCATACGTCAGTAATAATTTTTATAGTCTATCTCCCTAGCACGCGGTTCCTTGACTATTTTAGTGGCATACATATTACTCTTTGTGGCTCGGGTTGCCTATAAGGCTCGTACATTGGCACGTAACCTTGCATAGTGACGCGTGCAGTGCCTCAATCTGTTCATAATATGGCTCACACTATACACATCGATATAGACACCATTTCTATTGGCATCAGTATGAGCATCATTATATCAGTTATGGCACATCGCATACATCAATAGCACAGTGCATCTAGTCTCGGCATCAATTGCAGCACATCACATAGACAGTCATACCCATGTTTACGAAATTCATATTAGCAGTAAGCTTAAGATAGTGACGACGTAGCTATTTGCAGTTCTAAGCTCCGTTCTAGCTGTTGAACGTTGAAAATTGCAAAGATTCATATTGGAATACATCTCTAAAGAATGGCTCAAGAGATCTGGAAAAGCGACAGTGAAGAGACCAGCAGATCCCATCCTTTGCGCTGGTAATTGTGAATTTTTTCTCGAAATGTTTCAGAGATCTTGTGCTCAAGTCGGCGGAAGCTCTCTTCTGGTAGTGTTGTAAGTCTTCAACAGCCTGTGCAAATAGCAGATTAGTTGGCAAGGTCAGCAACACTTCAACAAGGAGAAGGGACCTCTTCAGGAGAGCAGCCAAAGCCTCCTGCTAACCAATGCACTTACTGCAAGAAACGTGTTGGACTGACGGGTTATAAGTGTCGCTGTGGGGACATTTTCTGCTCCCTGCACCGTGATTCTGAAACAACATTGTGAAGGACTGTGATCTTTTCAGACTACTGGAGAAGGTTTGTGATAAAAGGTTCAGGCTTTTAGTAGAGGAGATAACTACAACATTTGGAGTTTTTTTTTTTATAAATGAAACTTTGGACTGTGAAACCTTCTTTAGACCTGTGGAAAAGTATAAAGCTACAGGACTTCTGACAGTCCTCAGACTGTCTAGTGGGGCTCAGACCCTTGACTACAACAATCCTGAAATGCAGTGACAATTTTGTAGTGAATCTATGATAGCTCGGTGAAGAATAATATAATTGTAGAGTTGTCACATTATTGTATAGTTGCTTCAGTGACCCTGTTATATCTTTGTGGAGGCTTTATCAGTCAAGATCAAGGATAGTCGTTACACTTTGCATACTTGAACAATGATAAACTTGAAAGTGTGAACAGTGAAATTTTTGGAGCCTTGGACAGTCACATATTTGGAGTCTTTGGAACCATGGTTAGAGAAGCCTGTAAAGTTTGTGAACAAGAGAAATATGATAGTGATGTATATGATGCATGACAGATATATGGCAGTATGTGGCTATGATTCTTATATGGCCTTGACAGTGGGAGAATAAGATTCAGGCCCATCATTACAAAGCCCTCTCCAAGTTGGTGTCTGGGATGCCCACATTTAAAATAATCATGAAGGCATTTGAAAGCATAGGGGATTTTTTCTTCAATCCTCAAGTGTTATAAAGACATCTGATACACATTGTCTTATTTGATATGCTTGAAAGGATGTTCTTATAGATGTCTTCTCTCACAAGAGAAGCTGGCATTAAGAGGGAGACTACAACTGTATATGCTCATGAGCTAATATCATTGCTGAAAGAAAGAAGACCCTCATGGCTCAGAGACATATGTCTTCAAGGGGGAAATTTCGGAAAAGCAAGAAGCCATATAAATACTAGAGGTATCTAGCTGCCATGAGTACAACATGAAGAAGCTGTAAAGCATCAAGTCTAGAAGGATGCGATACACTAAGAGTATGAGTCCATTATGAAGGATGATGTCTGGGATATGATCCCCAGACCGCAAGACAAAGCTGTTGTCACCTCGATATAAGAACAAGCATGGATCTGATGAGAATGCTGAAAAGTACAGGGCAAGATGTGTTGCCTGAGACTTCTCTCTAGGAAGGCATTGATTATGATTGCACCTGTAATCTATTATTACCCTTGCTGCTACGCAAGGTCAAAATCTTCATCAAATGGATGTAAAGACCGCCTTTATGCATAGTGCGATAAAGGAAGAGGTGTATGTAGAGCAACCTCTGGGGTTCGAAGTCCACGATCGAGACACCCATGTTTTCAGTTTGGCTAGCCCCATGGGCCTGGCACGAGAGGATAGATAACTACTTGATGTTGATCTGAACCTTTACCTCAAGGTTGATAGAGAAAAGACTCTCATTTTGATGATGTATGTGGACAATCTCTTCCTAACAGGTGCTGACCCTCTCATTCATCAGTGTAAGAGGGAGCTTGCATCTGAGTTCGAGATGGAGGACCTAGGACTGATGCATTACTTCCTAGGCCTGGAGGTCTGGCAGAGACCTGGCAAGATTTTCCTTTCTCAAGGAAAATATATTGTGAAGCTGCTAGAAAGATTTGGAATGGTGAACTGTAAGTCCGTATCGACATTGATGGAGCTCAACTTTATGAAGTTGAGTGGAAACGTGGCTGGGCCCGTGCTAGCAAATCCTACTGAGTATCGTCAACTCGTAGGGGCCTTGATGTTCTTAGGGAACATCCGTCCGGATGTATGTTGTGCAGTGAACACTTTGAGTCAACACATGGTTGATCCTCATAACGTTCACTAGGTTGGTGCCAAGAATCTCTTGAGATATCTCTAGGGCACGATAGACCATGGGCTAAGATACACTGTCGGGAGTTTGAGACTCCGTGGATATACTGATGCCGATTGGGCTGGCAGTGTGGTGGATCGCAATAGCACATCTGAATGCTGCTTCACACTTGGGTCTGCTTCGAGCAAGAATCAGCAGTCGGTAGCTTTGAGCACTGCTGAGGCCGAATACATTGCAACATGTATGGTCTGTTGTGAAGACACTTGGTTGCAAAAGCTCTTCAGTGAGCTGTTTGAGCATGTGCTAGATGCCACCGTTATCCTTTGTGATAACCAGAGGGGGATTCATTTGTCAAAGAATCCCGTGTTCCTCGATCGATCCAAGCATGTTGATGTTTGGTACCACTTATCCGGGATATGGTACAACGAGGCGCCGTAAGGCTCGATCATATAGGAACTGATGAGCAGGTCGCAAATATTCTCACAAAGCCCTTGGGGAAGGTCATGTTCCTTACCTTCCGTGAGAATCTTGGAATTGTGGAACTACCCTATTTGGAGGGTCCTGTTGGATGATGAGCTCTGGGAGCTCTAGGGGGGCTTTGGGGATAGCTTCTTGGTGCTATAAGCAACCACTAGGCTAGGCTTACCGAACCTAGTTGGTGTGCTTCCACCCCACCGTGATGATATTGAGTTGGTTTACTTCTCTCTGATATGTGCTCCGTATGCATCCTACCCATGGAGTTTCAGACTCATGGGAAGTACCTCTCATTTGGCCAATGAGGTGGGAAATGTGAATAGAGACCATAGCAAGATCGATGGACGCATCGGAGATTGCCTTACTCTCTATGTCTAGGATGGCATGTGTCCAACTACTTGATCTGGGATCAAGTCTAGCGAGGTTTTGGACCTCCAATTGACTTCGGGTCAGTGAAACTAACTTCGGGTTAGTATATGACTATCTCGAGTCCAAGTGAGGTTTCGGACCTCCAACTGATTTCGGATCAGTTCAACCAACTTTGGGTTGGTAGGTTGACTCCTTTGAGTCCTATAGAGGTTTCAGACCTCTGAGCTGACTTCGGGTTAGCCGAGAGTGATGTCATTGTGACTCACCTTTTGCTTTGAAATAAAGAAGCCAGCGAAGCAAGTTACGGTGGGATGACGCACGATGTTTGGATGGCACTAGTGGATGGAGTTCTCCCTAGTTGAGAGGGAGTGTTAATTTTGGGAAACTAGGTCCAAACTCCATAATGTGATGCTCAAATGATGATGCCAATGGTTTTATTGGATTCCTCTTTCGAAGAGGTGCAAGATCGATCCAAAGATCATCTTGATCGGATGAGCATAACATGTATTTTGAATTTATTTCACATGTGCAAGGTCAACCTGATTTATCCCACATCCATAAGAGATATGTCACACACCCCCACAGATGCCTATATATTGGAGAGACTTGGAGTTCATTTTACACACACAATTGGTGGAGGCATTTTCTTCTCTCTTGGATGGTGATGGAGCAACATTCTTGGTTCTACGTTTAGGGATTCTTGGTGCAACATCTTGGTGGAGTATTCTTGATGAAACGTCTTGGGGTTGTGTGACATATGTGGGCTGCTGACCTTATGTAGACTTTGTTGGTTGAAGCATCCTGCTCATCGCCGTAACGTCACCATTCTTTATCTCTGTTTTTGGCTTGTCTTCCATCGATCTATCGGTATGTTCTATCTGCATCTTACTTCAGTTATGCCCTAGTTGGTTAAAATTTTAAAGTATATTTGCATCTTAGCATAGAACATCTACATAAATTAACACTTGTCGTTGATGGGAGTTTGTCTGAATGTTCTGAACAAAAGTAAGTTCAGAATCATGACTCCACTTCTGTAATTCTTCTTGCTAAAGCTGAGATTCAAGCTCCAAAAAAATTATTTTCTCTTGTGTATTCTGCAAACAGGTTTTAATATCACAAAGTGTGTTCTTGCTGATTTTGACTGTATCATGATCAATGGAATATATTAGAGTTTTCAAGAGCTCTAATACTTTAGTAATTCTAGCCATTTTCTCCAACCGTACAATTAATATCTTAGGCTATAAATTGCACAAAATGTGTTGGACTATAGCTGCAACTTACAATTTTTTTAGAATGTTGCTACACAAATTTCTGCAATGAATTGGTTAGATATACATATAGGCAGAAAGAACTATGGCATATAACATCAATCCAATTTCTTTGACCACATCATATATAATCCATAGCTCCGAGCAACATATTTCAACGCATATGCATTCAATGCATAGGAAATTTGGAATGCAACATTTAATTAGCGTAGCACCACAGTTCAGAGTGGGTGGCACAGCAGAAGGCGAGCTTAGTTACAGAGTCCAGAAATCACCGGATTTCTTGTACTATTTCATCCACCAGGGTCGTTTTTGTCTCACTAGAGATCCAAAGGAATTTCGCTGCGTGCTTCAGTGTATGGTAACGGATTTTATGCTGGAAATGAAATGGGATCAATGTGGTACCCAAATAGAGAGCCAGTGGTGGGCTTTGGCAGCGGTATTGTGGCGATCAGGGATTAGTTAGCTTTCTCTGTCAAGAGCATATACAAAACCCAACAGGCTCCTTCTTTATTTCGAGAAGTAGCCTCAATACAATCGTTGCAGCCTTAATACAATCATTTATGTATCGACCAGTCACTCTTCATACACGTATGTCGCTAAAAAATGTGGGCTTGTTACCGATTGGTGCCATATAATGAGACTTGAACCAGTTGTATGCATAACACCCCTTATATTCTACCGAAATGGATTTTCTCTATCGAGTTGGAGGAGCCTATGTTGTAGTTTGTGGCTCTATCTAACTTATTCAAAGGAATTCAACATATTCAAATTAACTGAAATTCCACGTCACCTTGAGAGTATTTTAAAACACAACTTGCCAGTGACTCTAGTCATAGATGGACCAACCCAAAAAATGCAATAATCGTGGCACACGTGACTGTTTTCTTCGACGTTAGCAGCTTCGAGTTGGGTTAAGGACAATTTTGTTGTTGCGAGTTGTTGTAAGGTGAACTAGATCCAAAAACAGGGAAAACATTTACGTGTTGGCCTGAAGGTTGTCTATCATGTGTTGTGCAACAACGACTAGTAGAAGCTAGGGAAGACGATGGCGAGGAGTCTAACTAATGATTCCGCTCTATAAAGAGGTTTCAGATGACTCTAGATGGGCAACATTCAATTCGAACCAGGTTTGAGAATAGTGGAAGCACGAAATAAAAGCATTGATATAGGGCAATATAACAAACTGCAGCAATGGACATGAAGATAAACCATTATTGAGTCGATGGCACGCCTACTTGTATATCTTTATAGAGCTCATAACCTCATTAATTACAGCCATAAGTTGTCAGATACCATGTCTATTTCTATTCAAGTATCTCACACCCACTATCCTTCTTGTTTCTTTGTGTTCTCGAGCATATGCTCTGTAGTCTCAAGTTTTGACCAAGGAAAGCTAATCATCGTTGTCTTTGCCTCCGCACAGTGGCCATAACATTCAGTGGTGCATTTTTTCAGATTGTTGCAAGGGATTAAACAGTTATGATGCTGGGTAAATAATTTTTGGACCATTGGCCTCGGATGCAATATAGATGAATCAGAGTGGTATTAACACAACCACGCAGAGTCGGTGCTGGAATGCCGCAACACTGGTATCACGTGTTTGATGCAACACTACTGCTGTAATAGTGTCGTCTGTTTGGTAGCCCACAGAAAGAGCCATGAGCGCAGTTGAGGTAGTCGACGGATCCGGTGCTGGATATGGGAGTGCCAAGATCGTGTGAATCGATGGGTTCGGTGGAGTAACCAGGACTGTCGGAGAGCTTTGTGAGGGGAGTTGAATAGTGGAGTATGGATCGTTATATGTCAGGAAATATGGAACATTATATGTCAGGAAATATGGAACGTTATATGTCAGGCATATAATGGGTGGATGGAATATGTCAAACCAGAAATATAAACAGTCGATGGAATGGAGTGAGGCTGCACAGTGGGAGGAGCGTATGGAGTGATTTGCGTGGAGCGCAGAGCTGTGGCGGAGTTGAGGTATTAATTGGGAGCCAATAATAGTATGGCAATGTTACTACATGCATCAATCATTCTAGATTTGGTGGTCATCCTTAACCCATCACAGGTTTAGACCTCCCTTCTTCTAGGTTGAAGGTCTCCTTCTTCAAAATATGAGGAGCACTTCCTCTAGCAGAAGACCTCAGCTTCTTGCCAGATTTGGAAGAGTTTCGGGAACTGCACTAAACATTCCAGTGTTGGTGGTCATCCTTAAACCACCTCTTTATGCTATCATTTCAGAGAGCTCATTCAGCTTAAGTGCTGCCATGCATACTTTGCATATTTGTATTACAGCTCTCTTCTTGGACTTAGACATACCCCTTTGGATTAAGGGGGGGAATGTTGGACATCTAATCCTCTATGGGTAGGTGTGGAAAGTGAACAGTCAAAGAGGAGTCCAAGCGCTTGGAATGTGGAATCCAAAGGTCACCACATTGTATTATAAATATATATCATATTAATGGTAATATTATCTCACATTTATCTTTCATGTCCTGTGTTTAACAGGCCTGCATTTTCAATTCCCTGAAAATGCGTGTGAAGGAAATGCTGTCGTGTCTTGTGATCTTGTCCTTTGTATTCCTCATGCTCACCTGATGAAGAGTGCTGCTTGTGCTCAGAGTGTCCTGGGGACATCCAATGATGATTTGCAATCCACAAAACATCCAATTCCATGGCCCTACTCTCCAGAACAATATAAGAGGGTGCTGGCTTCCAAGAGCTCTGCCCTGTTATTTGATCCCCTTCTGAGACCTTCTTTAAAGGATATATTTTTATTGTTTTGAAGAATAAGCCATCCTCCTGCTTCATTATTTCCCGTATTGTCCCAGGAGGCTCCATCAAAGTATCCTTGAGATCTGGATTCTGGACAGATCTCTGATGGGGGTAGAGAGAACCTTTGAGAGCTTAAATTTGGGCACTATGGATCCTATAAGCCAACTAACTTTGAGCCTGAAAGGGACCTTTGATGGATTGGCCTTCTTACCTTCGAATATTGTGTTATTTCTGGCCAGCCATATCAACCAGATTATCTGAAGAGCAAGGGCTCGATCTCAATTTTTGGTGGAGTCTAGCCATTTTTACAGAACTTGGTTCAGGTTTCCTCTTTTTAAGAGGACCTATGCTTTGTAGATTTTCCTTGAAATTATATAACTGCTATGATGAACAAACTGAAAGTAACTTCGATTCACCAAGACACAGAATTTCTCTACTCTAAATAAGCAGCTGAATAGAAACAGTGATAAAAACAGTCACACAATAACACAATATTTTTTTTTTCTAGGGAACCCAACTGGGAAAACTCTCGACTTGCTGTAGATTTTATTGATAGAGTTAGAGCAATTAGATCTCTTTATAAGGCAATTTGTTTCACTAGAAAACTCACTGTTCTCACTGCTTACAATAGCTTGAAACACCCTGTAACAACCTTGACCCAGCTCCTCCTTGCTAGCGACCTGCCTGGCCCACTTTCCTTGCGCACAGGTCTGCACTGCTGGCCCAAATTCACTGCGCACAGGCCTCATTTGGCTGGCCTAAATTCTCTGTGCAAAGACCTTTGGCTGGCCCAAATTCTCTGTGCACAGCCTCCTATTCTCTAGCGCTATCAGCCTCCTATACTTTAGGACGCAGCCCCTAACAGCTAGTGCAATCTGGCAGCAAGGAATTCTTTCTATGCTCTTTGTGTTGGCTCCTCCAGAGTACACATCCACAGCAAGAATATCTCCCACACACAAACTGGTGCATCCTCTCACAAACTCATGAGCTATTGTCTTGTCTCAACACCTTGAACACAGAACAATTGTTGAATTCTGTGGTTTTGTCCTCCTTTTAACAATTCGATCCATGCTATATTTAGAAAATTATAATTAGACAAATACAAATTTGGAACTGCAGTTGTGTTGAAAATTTGAGTAGCTGCAGTCGGTATTTTTCACTGGCAAGCGAAGGAGAAAATTCAAAATTGAAGTGTGACCAAGTTGGCCTCATGTTCTTCAATTCGGCCCCACATGTGCTAATTTGCCCTCCTCACACACATATAAATAGGGCATCGTTGGGATTCATTTGTAGCATCATCACACACAATCATTCGATCTGCAATTTCAGAGAGACTCCACATGTGTGAAGGAGAGATGAAGCATTTCTGATCTGCATTGACTATTTGACTTTGGAGCTGCTTTGACTCTCTTTGACTTGGGCAATTTGGCATTTATTTGTCCGAGGTTTTGACTGTGTTGGAGGGCCGAAGACTTCAGAAATACTGGCTTCATTAGATTGAGATTTCATACACCAGTGTTGACCACATGCATTGACTGGAGGTTTGATGGAAGACTTTGACTGGTTTGTTGACTCTTTTCTGAGGCTACTTCAGGACCGAATTTTGGCCCTCTGTTCAGCCACCTCAGGGCCACAATTCAGCCTCTCTGTGCAGACTATAATTATTAACAGTGTTGACTTTTCTCTCTTTGTTGACTGGTTTTGACTAAAACAGTATTGAGGTCAGATTTGAATCTTGTTGGAATATTCTTTGATGTGCTACTGACGAACAAAATCTCTCTCTCATAAGGAAGGAGATTGGTTGGGTTTGCCCCTTGTGGTTTTTACCTTGCTGTGAGCCTAATTCTTGGCGTCTCCTGTCTATTGTTTATTTCTCTATATTGCACTATTGATGGAATGAATCGTTGAAGTTTTTCATGTATAGTTACTTGATGATTGAAGTATAAAGAGAGGGCTGGTTATATCATTAGAAGTAGTTATCAATTGTGAAAAACTACTCCAGTCTTGACTGTACTAGAAAATTAAGAAGTTGTGATTGACTTGGTTAACTGAGTTCAAACTGAATTCTCTCTGTTAGGATATTCCGACACACAGGAAATAGTTAAGAATAACTAAGTCTAGTGTAGAGTTAGGTTAATTGTGTTTCTTTACCATGAACATTTGTAACTTATAATCCGATGGTCACGATTTGTAGTGATCCGATGGTTATCTCTCTCCTCGGTATTAACGATACTTGATCCGTGGCTTAACACCCGATTGGTCCATGATCTCTATTTAAAGAGCATGGAGGGTCATTTGTCCGGTAACCGTTTATGAGAGAAACATATGTAACCTTTCATTTTATATTAATAAATTGCTTGAAGTGGCCGCGTTGGCCCAGGCCGTGCACTGTTTCCCTCTTTGAAGGTTTTAACCACGTGATTATACTGGTGTACTGATTTGTGATCTGTTTGTGAGTAGTGACCTTTGGTTCTTGATTTAAGAAAATTACCCTGTAAATCCCGACACGGTATCAAAGCTATTTTGAGGGCCGCATCCGTTGTTGATCAAAATCCGAAGCCAGTTTGACTGCATGCGAATGCCATTTTGTAGATCTACTATTTCTGAACATTTTTGGGCTTGGAGAAACTGCTCTATTGTGTCCGGAGCGTCTGTTACAGTGAGGAACGCCTTTCGTTTCATGCAAAAAGGTTTATGGCTGCCCAAGTTATGATAGTTTAGATCTGGAGGTATAAAGCATCTGTTTTGCAGTTATATTTGTTAATAGTTCTGCTTATTTTGGTTCCCTCTGTTTATTTTTGTTTTTTAGGTTTTATTTATTTGCTGGATCTATCCCCTCTTCTCTTTGTATGCTTTTCACTGTGCGTTGCGTGCGATCTCGGAAAATTAGAAACAGGGAAAGGGATTTTTTTTGCTACGTATGCTCTTTCCCCCCGTGTTTGTGCGATCTCGGGAAATTAGAAATAGTGGAAAAATTGATAGTTGCCGGTAAGGCTAATCGAAAATCTAACATTCTGCCGTAAGACTTGCATTTTTTTTTTTTTGTGTTAATTTTTAAATTTTTTTTATTTTTCGGTTTTTGTGTTTTTTTGTGCAGGAAAAGGCACACACACCTTTCAAACAATAACAAAATCCTTTTACTATCTCACTTGGTGAGGAGTTAGTTTATGAGAATAGAGGTCTTGGGTTCAAATATCTTTCTCAAGCTTCTTTTTGTTAAAAAAGAAAAAGAAAAAAAGAAGAAGCTTCTTTCTCAAACAATAATAGAATCCTCTTACTATCTCACTTGGTGAGGAGTTAGAGTATGAGAATAGAGGTCTTGGGTTCAAATCTCTTTCTCAAGCTTCTTTTTGTAAAAAGATTTTGTTAAAGGGGCGGGATTTTTTTTTAAAGTTGAACGTCATCACCAAATTTCAAACTGTTCCCGTAACTATTCAGCATCTACAACTCAGTTTTTTTAATTGTGTTGAGTCTTTTGTGTGTGTGTTTATCTGTCTCATACACCATGTGTGTGTCTTGTGTGTGTGTTTATCTGTCTCATACACCATGTGTGAACACACACATGGTGTATGAGACAGATAAACACACACACAAGAGACTCAACACACAATGAAGGATAAGCGTGAGGCTTTCTTATTTTCCATTATACAAAGATGTACATTTATAATACAATGGTGTGACTCTTGGTTTCACATTCCAAGGTCACTTGGACTCCATTGTGACTTTTTGCATTCCACACCTACCCATGTAGGATTAGGTGTTCCAACATCCCCCCTTAATCCGAAGGGGTATGTGTGAGTCCAAGAAAAGAGTTGTAATACAAATCTGCAAAGTATACATGGCAGCACTTGGGCCGAATCAACTCTCTGAAATGTTGGAAAAAAGAGGTGGTTTTAGGATGACCACAAACACTGGAACGCAAAACTTGTTGCAGTTCCCGGAACTCTTCCAAAACTGGCAAGAAGTTGAAAGCTTCTGCTAGAGGAATTGTCCCTCATAAAAAAGGGAGACCTTCAACCTAAAAGAAGGGAGGTCTACTACCTGTGATGGTTTTAGGATTACCAACAACTCTGGAATGCTTGAAGTATTTCCTGGAACTCAACCAAAGCTAGCAAGAAGCTGAAGGCTTCTGCTAGAGAAAGTGTTCTTCATATATGAAAGAGAGACCTTCAACCTAAAAGAAGGGAGGTCTACTACCTGTGATGGTTTAAGGTTGTTCATCAACCAAAGATGATGGTTTAAGGTTGTCCACCAACCGAAGGTATGCTCATGGGCATCCGTGTCTCTGGCTACATCTCTGAGTCTGGAATGATGAATTGTGGCTCAGGCTTGCTTGAACTGCTGTGTCTCTGGCTACAACTCTGAACATGGAATGAGAGATTGTGGCTCAGGCTCGCTTGATCTGACGTCGAAACTTGTACATGACCACCATTTTCCCCCCTGTCAGAGACAAGGTGAGATGATGGCGAAAAATTAACTGCAAGTTTGCTCAATATTCGTGAACAAGTTCTGACATGTGTCTTAAACATCTTCTTGGCTGCTGATGCCCATTGCCAAGAAGCGATCCATCCAAGATGAATCTTTGTTCTTGCAGGAGGCTTGTTTCTGAAGCATCTGTTTGAAGAATGGGTATGTCGACCATAGTGCTTGCATGGATGAAGATCAAAACAGTGATCTTTCATATGGCCAACTCAATCACAGTGTTGGCATTTTACAATTTGTTGTGGAAGCGACGCAGGATCTGGAACGGCTGCAGGTGAACTGTCATACATGAATCTGGCACTCTGAAATATGATGGGCTTGGTGTAGTCTGGAATATGAAAGGTCACATCCTTGTCATATCCAAGACCAGTTCTGTGCTCGTTGTGGACAAGCTCTTCCCAAGGTCTGATGATGGGCTTGAGAAGTGCAGGTTGAACTTCTGCATCTGCATGTAAATCTGCTCTTGTACAAGGAACTGAATGGGAATCAACTGCAACTTTATCTTCTTTCTTCTGATGAGAGTCCTTCTCAATCTTCTGAACAGAAACAGATTCAGAATGGTGACTCTTTTGCTGAAGTTCATCTTGTTGGAGCTGAGATTCCAACTGCAAAAACTCAATCTTCTCATGTGCATCTTGCAAACAACTTTGAATATTACAAAGAGCATTCTTGCTCATTTTTATTATGTCATCAACATTGGAATGAATGAGGTTATTCATAAACTTTAATACTTCATTGATTTTAGCCATTTTCAACAACTTAAGGTAAAAAATGAAAGGGTGTCGGCTTCAACCGAAAATGCACCCGTGTACAATGTGATTCAAGAGATACAAATGACTCAAGAGAACTTCCAACTATGGAATTCTCAAAGTACAAAATCTGCTCCTCAAATGATGGAGGAAAATCAACAATTTTTCCAACAACTCAAATACTGATTGCAACTATGAAGAAGAATCAATACAATGTCAGTTCAATACAATATTTTCTGCAAAAAAGTGCAGCAAAAACAATGTGCAAGAAGCCTTTGAGGTAGCTGAATTCTCTTCTTCAAATAGCTGTTTTAAAAATGACGGCAAACTTGTCTTCTCATGTAAACTTCTTCAGAAAATCACCCTCTTATATACGCCACAAATCATAAAATGTAAAACTGCAATTTTCTCTATGTGTACTGTCCATTTACTGATATGTCATTTTCTCTCTCTGCTCTTCCTCTCTTCCTCTCTCTCTGCTGTTTTTTTTTTTTAAATATTTATTTTAAAATAATTAAATTAAAAAAATGAAATTGGAAAACTTATTAAGGGGAGGGGGAACTATGAGAAATTAAAAAAAAAATGTGAGGGGAGGAGAATTAAAAGGGAGGGGAATTTAAAAGGGGTGAGAGAGTGGGGAGTTTAAAAACTAAGGGAAAAAAAAGGGGAGGGTGGAAGATTTTAAATTAAAAAATCGAATTTTAAAAATTAAATGAAAAGGTAGTATGGTAAATGGGGGGGCGGTATTAATTAAAGTAGTGGGAGGGAAATTAAAAAAAATTGTTTTTTTTTTCTTTTTTCAAAACGCAGGAGCAAAACCTACGTGGAAGGAGGGAGGTCGAAAGGCGTTAGGGGAAATGCAATGGGGATGAGTGCGAGCTGGGTTAGGGAGCGAGGAGGCGTTGTTGTGAGTTGGTAGGGCCGAGAGTTAAGGGGGATCTGTTGCAGAGTGCAGTGGGTTGGAGTGGAGCGGGTTGCAGCGGGTAGGGCGGAAGGGAAGGGTCGGGTAGCACCGTGAGGGCCATGTGGGCGTTTGAGCAGAAGGGAGGGCGTTTATAAGCCGGAGCAATACTTGAAGGGAGGGCCATGGTGAGGGGGAGCGTATGAATAGAGGCGTAGGGAGCGTATGAATAGTGCAGTGTAATAATTAGGAGAATAATTTTTAGTTGCTGCAACCGGTTTTGGATTTTTCACATGGTATCTGTTGACCACATTTCGTCAACTACCCCATAGCAGTACACCCCCCATTTTTTCAAATGGGATTCGTCATGTTCGACGTGGTTGCGCCATTCAGATTCCATCATCCATATTTCATCGACAATTGACATTGTTATAAATGATGTAAACCCATTCTGCATTGTTATGATGTAAATGATCTAAGTAAGACCGTCGATGTATGTAACAACTTAGGTAAGCCTAGCATGTTGTTGATGATCTCTATCCTAGGAGGTTTTTTGTCTCACTGATTCACGAAAGTGATCGGCAGAGTTTTTCCCTCCAGCCTCACCCCAAAGCTAGGGTGGATTTTATCATTAGCATACTAAGTGAGTCCTAGTGTTCTTTTATTGAGTCCTTGTAAAAGTAGTTTCAACTACTTGGTCTACTAGATCATGTTTTGAGTCGCAGAATTGGGTATTTATTTGAGGGTCTATACGAATGGGTTTTCCCCCTTCATGTATGTAAATGTATTATCTCATGTAAAAGAGGTTGGAAAAATAATTATAATCCCCTCTTAGTCAATTAATTAAATTTTCTGGTCAATTAATTAATAAAATCCTAAACCAGAAATTTAATTAATTTAGGGTCCTAAATTAGGATTAAATCTTTAAAGGCAAAATTTGTTGGTCCTTGAAAAATGATTTTGATAGCCCCAGGCCAAGGGAATATTGAGAATTTTAAGAAATATTGGACCCTTGGGCCCTGGTGGTTAAGTCAAGGTCAAAATTTTGGGGTAATTAACTCAAAAATAATATTTTTGAGTTAATTAAAATTGAATTAAATGATAAATTCGTTTTTCCCCAAAATTTTAATTTCAACGCTCCGGATTAAAAGATAATTAAATCTTTTGGACGGTTGAGATTATTTTGACGAGGATCATCCAAACTAGCCGTTAGAGATCTTGTCCTATAAATTTAGAGGTCTTTCTCATTTTTGAGTCATCCAATCTCAGAATCGTGCACTCGCTCTTAGAAGCTTTTGTAAACTTTTTGAGGAATAAAGCTAAAGACTTTGGGGTTACAAATCTGGATGTTCCTTCTCAGATCTATGTGGTGAATTGTCTCTAAACTCTGCTACTTGGTTTCTTGCATTTTACGGTTGATGGCCTTCATGGATTAATCTGCATATAGGTATCTTATGCAGTTTTCTGGGTTTATAAAATAACATTCTGATTTTTCTAAGGGTCTCATGTTGTTTTCTTAAATCTCTATCGATCTAAGATCCGGATCTAAGTGTGCAGGGAAATTTTTCTTAAGATTGGGCGTCTGGGGAAGTTTTCGGTTGGACCAGCCGACTCCCAATAAACATAAATCTGATAAGCTCTTTATTTGTTAAATTTCCAGGTCTATCTTACGATATTTGGGTTTTGCAGGGTTTCGAAGGCTTGTGCCTCTCACTAAAACTTTAATTCTCTGAAAATTGTGCTAAAATGGATTTTAAATCTGACCTTGAGGGTTTTAAACTTGTAAACTAGTTGTAAATTTGTAATTTTTCTGTAAGGGTTTAATGTTTCTGGATGTGTATTTTCGGATCTGACGTGTTGTTGCAGGTTACAGGTTCAAATCGATTTTTTTTTTAAAAGATCTAAGGTAGATCTGGCTTGTAAAGGCTAGATCTGGCCTTAGAACTGTCACTGTGGGCAAGATCTGGATCATTGAATTAGAAGAGCATAAATTTGAGCATAAATCGAAGGAGTTTTGGGGTTAATTATTGGTTCAGAATTCTTTTTCTTTGCAATCTGCAATATTCATCTGCTATACGCATCTATTTTTCTTATCTGAATCTGCCCACGTTTTCCTGCCATTGATCCTGTCCGACGTCTTCTTTCATTTGTTGTCAAACTGCCTGCATCGATTTCCTTACCTCCGCCAAGATATCTCTACGTCGAACCCTAGCCACGCATCTCTGCCTTCTGCGTCCATATTGCCTCACGCCCCTCCGTCGACTGACCTGCGACCTGCAAGCAAACGCATCATAAAAAAAAAAACGACAGGACTGTGCCCGCGCCCATACTCCTCTGCGTCCACTGAACCCTTGCCTCCTCCCATCGTTCACCTGCAAACGAGACTGAACAAAATAAAACGCAACAATCCGCCGTCTCTGCCTCCGCTGGGGACCTGCAAACTCACACAAAGAATCCAACGTGTAAAGGATTCGAGCTTTGAAAAGAGAAGAAACAAAAAATATTTGATGCGGGTAGCGTGAGTTTAATTCATACACGTTCATAAAAATTCAAAGGCGTTTCCGATTGGGTTAGCGTAGGTACTTGGTTTAGTCGATTTTCATTTCTATTTGTTTTCATTGTAGTTTTAATTCTTAGTTGGTAGGTTTTAAAAGTTATAAATTTTCTAACGTAGGTTTCAGTTTTGGCATAGTTTTAGTTTCAATTTAATTTTGTCTTAGTTTTAAATTTGTTAGATTTTAATTTGATATAGTTCTAGTTTTAGTTTAGTCTTAGATTAGATTTAACTTTAGTTTTTAATTTAGATTTTTAAATTTTCATTTAGTTTTAGTTTCAAATTTAGTTTAATTTTAACTTTAGGATTTAGCTTTTAGATTAGAACTTTGTTTAGATTTAGAATTTTAATTTGTCTTAAAAAGAAAATAAAAAAAATAATAAAAATTTCCAAAAAAATCTTTAAAAAAAAAATTAATTAAAAAATACAAAAAATTTCAATGGTCCACTGAGCTTTAAAATTTTTATCTAAGTTTGACTGTGGATATTTTGATTTTCGAGCTGCATTATAATTGGAATATTTTTATTTTCGGAAATCTTTCAAGCAACTGGCATTTTCATTATTCATGATTGTGGTGTTTTTAATTGGATATCATTGTGATCAATCGTGGTTTAATAAGCAGCAGTTAGTCATCATTTACTGGTTTGTAATTGCATAATGGGATTCTGTTTGACTCCATAAGGCACTGGTCTTAGCGTGATATCTAATCTAGATTTGTGAAATCCTGTTAATTTTATCCTGTATTTGGTGTTCTAGCTGTGTCTCCTGGATTTATCCTTCATTTTAAATAGGGTCTACCTCCCTTAGCCTGCAAGGAGACAGCTTAAAGAGAGAGATTGGGGATAAAGGTGACAGCCCCCAGTCTGAGCCGTTGTCGCGGTGCCCTGAACAATCTGTGCGACAACATTTTTTGGCGCCGTTGCCGGGGATAGAGTTTTTCTGTCCTTGGTTTTAACGACATCTTCTAATCTTCTGATCTTTCATCGCCATTCATTAGCCCGTCGCAAGGGATCACATTTTCTGGCGACTTTTCATCTCTTCATATTTTTAGCGTCTTATCTTTCGTCATATCACTAATCATTTCATCATCACATCTTTAGCACCTGGACATTTCGGTTGGCTTCTTGTTTGGGTGGCGACTCCACTTATTCATCTTTTTATTCCGAGACAAGAATCCCCCCCTGATATCCATCTGCTATCTCTCGATTATTTCTTCTATTTTAGAATTAGTTTCATGTTCAAGTGGCGACTCCAATTCTTTCATTTCTTACAAGAGTTCCTGCTAAGAAGTTCGCTTCTTGAGGACCTTTTGACTCTTCTTGAACACGGATCTGTTTCTAAAATCTTAAAAACGATATCATGGATATTTTTGCCCCGTGTAATTTTGCTAATATTCAGGGTTATCCCCATGATCTCCCTCAAATGGATAAATTACCTATCTTTCAAGGAAATGATGCAGTTAGTGTTAAATCTCATTTGTTTGCTTTCACCAACTGGTGGAATAGAATTGCAGTTGCAAATAATAATTTCGATGATGTAAAAATGAAAACTTTTGTTCTTACTTTTGGCGAAGATGTTGCTGAATGGTTTACGGAAAAGCCTGATAGTTCATTCAATACTTTTGAATCCATTGTAATTGCTTTTAAGGAGAAGTATGGTGATAAAAGGGAAGATCGACATTTGGTAAGAGAGATCAGTACTATAGAAAAGAAAGAAAATGAAACGACTGAAGAATTTAACAGGAGATTTAATGGTATTCTTAGAGAAATATCTCAAACTCATAAACCTCCTGATGGATCTCTTCTGAATTTTTACATTGATGCTTTTGATTCTGATACTGCATATGAGTTAAGACGGGCTAAAACTGCAAATTATAAGGCTTGTCAGTCTTCAGCTGAGGAGATTGAAAAAGATAAGAAAGCATCTGGAATGTCTGAAACTCCAGATTTTGATAGATCTTTGACAGATTCTAAGTTGAAAGAAATTGATAAAGACGATGATGACCCCATGAAAAAGTTGATGAAAAAACTTGAAAGCATGGAGCTTAATCATGCTAAGAAACTTGAAAGCATGGAGCTTAGTCATGCTGAGGAAATAAGTGTCTTACAGGCTAGGTTGGTCCAAATGGAAAGAGCTCGAACGCAAAATTCCCAACCTAGAAATAATAATGCTTTGCAGAAAAGAGACCTATCTTATGAGCAGAGACCGACAAATCAACTTGAGTTCGCAAATCTTGTGGATGAAGTTCCTCCTTATTGTAGAGCCTGTAATGATCTTCATGAAGAGGCTACTTGTCCCATTGTCAAAAGGATCATATCTAGTAGAATGGCAAGGTCAAGTCATCAAATTAATGTTGTTGGTAAGGACTATCACATACATATAGAAGATCATGAAAGTCAGGTTAAGGAAACAACTCAGATGATTAAGGATGTGCAACCCAATCATATGCAAATGATTCAAAACATGGAAGCTAACCAAATCAATCTTCAAAATAAGATAACTTCCATGGAAGAAAGTCATGCACAGGAAATAAATGTCATGGAAAACAGGTTAAAGATAATGGAAGTTAATCATTCTAATCAGATGTCCATTATACAAAATCATGTGATTGCAATGGAAGCAAGACACACCCAGGAAGTGACTGCCATGAAGGAAAATCACTTGTTGGAAATAAAAAATATGGAGGCAAATCAGAAGAAATTAATAGTAAGGCATGCCAGGGAGATGAATACCATGAAGGAAAATCACTGGTTGGAAATGAGTTCCATACAGGAAAGGTTGGAAAAAATGGAAAAATTACATACACAAAAGTTTTAGCCAAAATTTGATTATGAAGATTCATCAACAGATCATGAGACTTCTTGTCTGCTAAAGCCATTCCCATCTCATCACACGAAGAATTTCACTATGGTTTCAAAGGATGTTGAGAAATACCAAGCTTATGTGTCACCATTGACAGAGTATATCCAGAACAATATGGGTCACGATCCAGGTTCTTCAGATTTTTTGTACAAACATCTTCAAGATGAGGACAAGGAGTTTACATTGGTCTCATTGCTGACATCACAACCCACTCAGAAGAAGAGAAAGAAGCAGAAAAGAAGTAAGTGGTTTGATTCGTCTGATGGTCGAGAGCAGCTTGACATTTGGATAAGACAAAGTCCTACATTATGCAAGATTGGACATGGCACATCTGAAAAGCAGCCTACAAACTTGTCTGAAAGCAGGCAAATGCTCAGCATACACTATATTGAGCACATCTGATGCCACAGGGCATCCTCTGTATCGTATTTCTAACCCTACTCCTTGTTTCAGCATTTCATTTTTGCAGTTAGAGTAGATTTACTTTTCATGTTAAATAGAATAATAAATAAAAGAAGAGCTTCTATTTTTCATGAGCTTAATGTTATATGATGATATTTGGATGGACGCTACTTATGTAATCATGTGTGTTGCTTGGATGCAGATTCTGGATTCTCACATTCCTTCAACGAAGCAACGTGTCCCCAAGTAGAGCCAGATGTTGACCACACTTCGTCAACTACCCCATAGCAGTACACCCCCATTTTTTCAAATGGGATTCGTCATGTTCGACGTGGTTGCGCCATTCAAATTCCATCATCCAGATTTCATCGACAGTTGACATTGTTATAAATGATGTAAACCCATTCTGCATTGTTATGATGTAAATGATCTAAGTAAGACCGTCAATGTATGTAACAACCTAGGTAAGCCTAGCATGTTGTTGATGATCTCTATCCTAGGAGGTTTTTTGTCTCACTGATTCACGAAAGTGATCGGCAGAGTTTTTCCCTCCAGCCTCACCCCAAAGCTAGGGTGGATTTTGTCATCAGCATACTAAGTGAGTCCTAGTGTTTCTGTCGAGTCCTTGTAAAAGTAGTTTGAGCTACTTGGTCTACTAGATCATATTTGAGTCGCAGAATTGGGTATTTATTTGAGGGTCTATACGAATGGGTTTTCCCCCTTCATGTATGTAAATGTATTATCTCATGTAAAAGAGGGTTGGAAAAATAATTATAATCCCCTCTTAGTCAATTAGTTAAATTTTCTGGTCAATTAATTAATAAAATCCTAAACCAGAAATTTAATTAATTTAGGGTCCTAAATTAGGATTAAATCTTTAAAGGCAAAATTTGTTGGTCCTTGGAAAATGATTTTGACAGCCCCAGGCCAAGGGAATATTGGTCCATGTGACTTGGATGTTTTGTTTGAAAATGTTCTCCATGAGTATTCAATTCAATTATTACTTATCTGGTAGGAGGAGACTGGAGGCATCGAGGACATTGACCCCCATATGCAAGCTAAGGCATTGAGCTTCCATCCCCCATCACCTTATTTCCTTTGAAGTCTTTTAAACTGTTTTTCTGAGGTTTATTGTCCAAGGTCACTTGGTAATCCCTAGATCCTGGAATTACCAAACCCTAGCAATCGTATCCTAGGAAGTAGGCCCCTTGAGCTGGAGGAGACTTTTCCAGAACCAATAAGAGGGTTGGTAAGGTGACAGTGGCCCCCTTTTGAGTACAATGGGTTTCACACTTGAGCTTTTGGACTTTATCTCGAGAGGTGTGATATTTGCTGTAACACTACTCTAATGATTGAATCTTGTGGGGGACTACTGCCATTGATAGAAACTTTGATCGGTATAGATGCTTCACTAGCAGAATTCCATTCTTAAGAGGCCATTAATTTCTATAGCTTGCTGTAATCACATTTTAGTTTTAGAAGTTATATTACAATTAGCTAAAGTATAAATTTTACGTGGAGCTAATTACCATAGAGATTTTGCATCAACAAAAAAAATTGTACACCCAAGTTTCAAACGTCCTTACTGATTTAGATTCATCTAAAATGTAGAACTTATGTTGATCCTTTAACAGACTTGAGTCAGCTTTTGTATCTTCTAGAATGTTGAAAGTTCAAATACGAATCTATTATAGGTCAGTTAAAGACCTTATATCCTTGAGAGTCAATTCTTATGGTGTTTACTTGAATTAAATTAAAATTTTCCTTTTTGTGAAGAGCATACCGAAGAATACTAAAATTTGGATAGCTTTGATGTTTGAGGTTTACTTTGTGTATGTTGCTAACAAGTTGTTTAACTGAATGCCCGATTTATGATCTTGAAAGCTTTCATTTTGAATTAAAGATATCCATTTGACAGTTTTTTGTTTTGAGTGTAGGAGCTTAATTCACAAGAATGGTGATTACCATCGAACAGTTCACATTTGTATTTATGTGGAAAGCACTGGGGAGTTACTACTGCAGCTTCGGGCAGATTGTAAAGACTCATGGCCAGGACAATGGGATATCTCCAGTGCAGGTCATATATCTGCTGGTGATACATCCCTTATAAGTGCCAGGTAGGAGAATACCATGGCTTTTACTTGTATATATATATTCAAATCTGCCATTGCCTTAAACTCGTATTCACAAACTGGATTATGGGAGTTTGAAGCCTTTATCAACCATTATTTCATTAGCTAACATGAATTTTGTTTGTTTAGTTTCTTTATAATATTTTTTATTTCATCTCAAATAAAGTAGCCCGGTCTACTTAGTTGTTGGCAATAACACTGATGGTCAGAAGTTCTAATCTTTTAGGTTTACACCATTAGTAGATCCAATAGAAAAATATTTTGAATATAAAAATAATGTCATGTATCATTCCACGGAGCTTTTGTGTATTACCACATTGTGGAGTTTATTTAGTAGTAGGTCCATTTTTTCTAGATTTTGATCAAGGGTTAGAAATACTAAATTTGTCCAAAGTTTATGCAATATTCAATTTAATTAAATATTGATGCCTACTGGTGGCCAAATATGGTCAATCAGATTGCAAAAGTACAATGATTTCGTTAGATGTGTAGCAGATACGATATTTTTGTTAATGTCCAACTAATGACCACAAAAGTAGGTTAATGGGATTGAAGAATACAACCAGTATGAATGCAATGTGGGAGTGCAAGCACATCTCTTAGAGATTGCTGAAAATGACACAAGGAAAGAAACCTGCTATAATCATAGGAGAGGAGATGTTATAGTCATAGAAGCTGTTCCAAGACACCACAAAATAGGCATATTTGACAATTTAACGCTTTCTTTATTAAGTATTATTTCGTAGGGGGTCACTGGTATTAAGCTATAAAGTTTGTTATATGATAAGTGTAATGTCATGTTAAGACAAGTTAATTGTGAAAATTTCTTAATCTAAGAAACCCTACTGTTAATTCTCGATTTACTTCTCCTACTTGATTAAATACACAAGTTATTAATCTGAATATTCAGAATAACAACGAAGTAAATACAAATAAAAGCTGACACATACAAATCATTTATTGAATAGCATGCTCATATGACAAAGTGACACACAGATTTTTTGGACAAATGTCCTTGGAAAAACCCAATGCAGGAAAACCGGTGCAGCTAGCTCTGGAGGGTTTTATTATTGAGCAGATTCTGAATACAACATTTTCTAGGAACCAGACATGGTTGGCCCCACAGAGAAAAACACGACAACAATACCTCTTTCACTCGAAGACAAAAAATATGGTTGATTCACACCCTCAAACGAGATTTACAAAATTCGAGCCCTTTCTGGCCCATCGGAAACCCCAACGCTGCTCCTCAGCCCTCTGCGTCAGCCTCTGCGCTGCTCTGGAAGGGCCTGCGTCACCCCTGAAGGGCTTACGCTGCCCCTGCTCTTCCCTGACTAGGCTTACGTCAGCCCTGCATGGCTCCTGTTGCCTCTGCTGGACTGCGTGGCTCTGGGATGCCTCTGCGCTGGTCGGTATGTTGTCTCTCTGCCGCTGTTGTACCCTTGGCCTGGGATCAGATCATCCCCTTGCCAATACTGCCCCTTGCTGCACTGCAAACACTTCTGAAATTCTTAGCAAACCATGCCCTAGAATTTCAGCTTAGCTTCAGTGCTCCGCCAATGTGTGTGTTCTCCAACTGACCCGAAGCCCTTCTCTTATACTTTTTTCGTTGGGAAACCAATAGTCGTGATCTATTCTCTAATCGATGGCTAAGATTAGAAGCTGCTTGATCCATGTCACTTAAGTCCTTCTCGTCACATGTTTAATTTAATTCACTTTAATCTTTTAATTTTCTTAAGTTAGACTTAGGGTCCTTAATTAAAAAGATTAATTATTTGAATATCTCTTAAACCTGATGGAATTTCTTCAAACGCTTTCTGGGTCTTGGAGATCTCATGTACTCCAGCTTCTCCACAAAGTTTGGGCGCTAAAGCACATTCGATGGTACCCCAAATCTCAACATTAATGACATGTTAGCATAATATTATAATAAAGTGATTATGATGTAATAAAACATGAGCTATTCCTTGTGGGAATAACATAATGTGTCCACCCCTTGTAAGTGTATATGTTTCCATTGTGTTAACCCTTGAAAGTGCACTCTTCTCTTTTAGGCATTAACTACTATAGAGTCCTCTATTAGAAGGCCTACTGCCCAAGGGCAGCATGTGAAGATGAAGTCTTGCCCATTGGCCTTGTTACACATTCTTTTTTCTGGACTCAAAAGGGGGCTTGAAGGTGTCTTTATGAAGAAAATGTTGATTTTTGGTAGCATCGGAAGTGCTCTAAGTCTCAAAATTTGTGAAGAGGCTTAGGCACTGGCATTCCAAAGAACCCAATTCCACTCGGATTATGTTTTATTGTAAAAATTTATTATTTTAATGGGGACCCTAAGTCTAAACTTAGGGAAATTAAATAATTAAAGGGTATTAATAAATTAGAGTGAGAATGATCTAGAAAAAGCAAAGTTCAACTCAAGATATAATCTTAGTCATTGATTAGAGATCTAATCTCGGCCGTTGAAGTCTCAATGAGAAGACTATAAAGGAAGGCTTCAGGGTCATTTGGAAAGACACACTGAGTGAATTTAGTGATCAAATTGTTCTGACAGAGCAGTGTTCGGACTAAGATCAGATCTAAGTGATTCCAACGTAGTGAGGGGCAGAGACAGTTATTGGTTGGAGGATATTCTCCGGGACCAAGAATACTAAGTAGAGAGGCAGCAGAACAAGTAGAGGAAGCAGCGCAATCTCCAAAGTGTGTGACGCAGGCCCATGCAGAGGCAACGCAGTTTTTTCGTGCGATAGTATGAGATTTGCTGCGAGATCGTGGTTCTGAGCCAAGAGGGTTGGAACTCGACTTTTCGAGGAGCAAATCAATCCCAGAGAGGAGGTGACATAGTCCACAGAGGTCCTCACGCAGGCCTATGCAACTACTGCACAGAGGCAGCACAGAGGGTGCTGGGGTTTTGCCAGTTCAGCTACCAGATCCGCTGGGATTTGCAGTGTGAGGTAAACTCACAATGTTTTTGTCTGCCGTGATTTCTTTGTACTCGATAGCCAGCAAGGCATCCAAAGATTGTTTTCAAAAACTGCTGCTTAATAATATAAACCCTCAGATTTGCTGCACCAATTTTCCCGCATTTGTGTTTTTTCGGGGACTTTCGTCCAAAATAAAGGTGTCCTATGTGTGTTTTTTTCTTTGCTCATTTTCCTTGTTTCAAAATCATAAAGTATTAAGTGTAGGCTGCTTTAGTAATTTACTTCAATAATTCATGAAGAAATCTGAATTAATTCTGTAATGTAATTTACAAAATAGGAGAAGTAACTTCAGCTGGTTGCAGTAGGATTCCTGAGATTGTTAGCCCTAGGAATTTTCACAGAAAAGGGTGGTGTGAAGCAAAGTAAGCTTGATGAAACTCATTAGTTGGATCCATGGACTTCCCAAATTGCAACTGTCAACCACGTTAAACAAGTTTGTGCACTGGCGAGCCCTGATGCAAAGGATGAACTTGCAGCCTTGAGGAGTCCTGCAATGTCTTGGATGTTATTAGAAGGCACATACAATTTTAGTGAAGTTATGAGCCACATGTCTACTGTAGAATTTGTCTAAGAAATCCAAAAAGAAGTTGGTCATTTTAAATTTGTAAAAATTCTTCCTTGGTATTCTGTCTATTTGAATGTGAGGAGTTGGATTGAGATAATAATGATGAGTTGAATACTAAAATGGGGTGTAAAATTCTTGCTGTGGCTAGTTATTTATGATAACCATGTTGATTTTTAATGTACCTTGGACAAGTGGTTTCCCATGGGTTAGTCTCTACCTAGGGAAAAGTGTCCAAAATAATTTTTTTCCTAACTGTGACTTTATAAAGTGAAAGTGACTTTACAAGTGGTAAAGTCAATGTTAAATTATAAAGTGAAAAGTGACTTTATACATAAAGTACAATGTGGGTACTTTATTTAAAGGGTGAGTTAAAAAATAGAAAGTGAGAATTAAATGCACATTTATTCTCATCCCTTGATCTAAATGAATCTGAGCCATTAGATCTTATGGTTGCCTCAAAAGTCATTTATAGAAACAAAAGGGGGAAAAGAAAAGAGAGACTACATTCATTCTTCATGAGCAGATTGGAGAAAGGAAGCTGAGAGCTGGAGAAAATTTTTGAAGGAGAAATTTGTTGCAGCAAGCTGAAGGAGTGATTTCTCGGCAAAGCTGGGCACAAAAATCAAGGCATAGAAGACAACATAAGGTATAGTATGAACATTTAATGTTGTGAGCTACACGTAGTTCGAGAGAAGTTTTTGAGATTTTAATTTAATTTAATTTTTTAATTTAGTTTAATTTACTTTTATTTTATTTTATTTTATTTTTATTTTTATATTTTAATTTTTAATTTTTAAATTTTTTAAATTTATTATTATTATTTTTTAAAAATTCGTACAGGCTGTACAACAGTACAAAAATCTGTATAGTCTGTACAGAATCCGTACAGTACAGTCCATATCTGTACAATACATATTTTTAGCTTCAAGTGGGCATAGAAATCGAGGCAAAGTGGGCATGGTTTTCAAGGAGTTTTTGGTTGAAGAGATAAGTTGTATTTTGTTGTTTTGTTTTGCTTGCAAATGTATTTTTCCTGAACTCGAAAGATAAATAAATTTGAAGAACTCTCTAACAGGTTTTCCCCGGAGAAGATTGAAGGGCTTTTGCTTGGGTCTAAGTTGACCAAAATCTGTGTGTAGTTTTATGTGTTTTTGGTCTATTTATGTCCATATTTATTTTCAGCATGTGTTGACAGTCCCATGTGTTTTAATCTGAAAATTTCATTTCCAGAATTCTATATATTGAATGTATGTCTATGGGAAAGGACATTTAACTGAATGGGAGTGATAAGGTGAAATTAAAACTGGGTTGGGATTGCAAGAAACTTTTGGTCATCAAATTTCAACACGGTATCAGAGCTACAAGATGAAAATTGCAGTTTGAAAAGCAGACAGTAGTTTCGGACAACAAACATTGGTTTGGATGACAAACTGAATTTTTGGATAACAAACTGATATTTTGGGACAACAAGGTGAAATTTCACAGAGACTGAACTTTTGGGACAACAAGGTGTGTTGGAAAGTTCATTTCTCCATTTTCTTGGTTTTGTAAATTTTGGACAGCAGTCATGGCCATGTTCTTAAGGATAGAGGATAGATTGGATGGGATATCCAACTATGCCATTTGGAAGGACATAATTCAGACAATGTTTGAGGAGGAAATAGTTTGGGACATAGTGAGGCAAGTGGTTGTACCTCCTACTATTGCAGATGAACTTGTTGAATTCATAAAAAATAATGCAAAGGCAAAAAAGATTTTGATGGACAGTTTGAAGGATCATGTGTTTCCTCAGATGAGAGTAGGAAGATGGTACTCAAAGAACAATTGAAGAGCATCATGATGACAAAGGCTGAAAGTGTAGTTCATTATCTTGACAGGGTCAAATAGGTACGTGATGATTTGACTGCTATTGGTGAGGCAGTTGCACCCACAGAGTTAGTCAGGATAATTGTAGCTGGACTTCCTAAGTCTTGGAAGGTCTTAGGAGATGATGTTACCTCTAGGGAGAATCTTCCCAATTAGGACAGATTCTAGGATGATTGTGTGCAACATGAGATATGAAAGACTGACAATGGTGGGGTGAAGATAGTAGATGAGGAGGATGTAGCCTTGACAGCCAGGGGGAAGAAAAAGGGGACGACCAAGAAAGGGGCCTCATCAGATGGGGCTAAGGGAAAGGAGAAGAAGAAGAAGAAAGATATGGATTATTGAAAAGTGTAACTAGGATCGGTCTTCATATTGACTATGTAATTATGTATTTATGTAAAGAAGAAGACAAAGATAATAAATTGTATTTTTGTTATGCTTGCTTCATGGGTTTCATGAGCAAGGTTTTATTATAGGTTAATAGACTTTTTCTTGATGTCTATTAGGATTTCTCTTCTAGTTATAAATGTAATTAGGAGTCATGTATATGAAGAAGTCTAGTCAGATGAATATGCCTCAAGACCTTGTCATTCAACCTTGGAGAAATGGCTCAAGACAATGCCTAAGTCAACCTCCTTCACGCTGGAATATAAGCCCTACAAGTCGGCTCTATAAAATATAAAGTTCGACTTAATAACCTATGGATAGATCGGCTAAATTACAGGTGGAAACAACTATATATACCCTATAAGTTATGCGCAAAAAAACAGTGCAACAGATTCAGACTTATCTGAGATTTTTGGACTAAGTTGCAGGAATTTAAGGACTGAAAAAGTGCAAAGTTAGGGCTGCTTTCAAGTGCCGATCACAGGACTGAAAAAGTGCGAAGTTAGGGCTGCTTTCAAGTGTGGATCAAGATGCTGAAGACGGCTGCATTCAGATGCTGGTCAAGCCAGAGTTAAAATGCAGATGAATGTAAGTGCGAGATTAAGGACTGCGTTCAACCATGTGATGCAAATTATGGGCTGTGTTTAGGTGTGTTATGGTGCGGATTAGAGAGCTTTTTTATGGTGTGGATTTAGGATTGCATTCATCTAAGTTATGGTGCAGATTAAAGTGTTGTGTTAAGGTAATCTAGGGCTGCATGTAAAACGATAGGTACAGAAATATGTACCTCTGTCTTGGGCATAATAGGTAGACAAGAAGAAGCCTAGAAGGATCCAAGGTGAAGGTGAAATTGAAGATTAGAGACCGAGCTCTCTAAGGCTGGTGCTGATCGGTGCTGGTTGGTGTAAGAAAGAAGGATAAGCTCAAGGAGTCATTGAAGATGAAGTGACAAGGTCTTGAAGGCATATAAAGGTCTAGGGTCTGTGTCATGGTTTTGGTACTTGTCATTTGAAAGTCTATAAGAAGAATTTCTTGTGGGTTTTCCTCTCAAAGAGGGAGAGGTTTTGCCCTGGTTTGAAGAGCCTCATTTTGTGTCTCTTGTATTTTGGTAATTGACTTGATGAAAGACTTAATAAGCTAAGAAGAGAAGTAAGTAAAAGAAGTAAGTTTACAAGTGATTATCAAGTAGAGAATTTGAATTAATCTCCGCCCTCCAAATTCTCAACACGGATATGTCCAAAGTCAAATGTTGGGCATGTCAGAAGATGGGACACTATGCTGCTACATGTCCTGAGAGGAAAACAATGGGAAGAAGGGTACTACAACTTCAACAGATGTGGAGCAGTTTGCTTCACAGTTTGACAGGGACTTTGCATTTATTACTTCTACATCTAGTAGGAGTACATCATCTGATGTGTGGTACATAGACAATAGGCTTCCCGCCATATGACAGGTGCACGAGAGTTCTTTTCAGAGCTTGTAGAGAGGGCACTTGATATTGAGATTGTACTAGGAGATGACCGCACTGTGAGAGCTGTTGGTGTGGGGACTGTGACCTTTGAGAGGGAGTCTTTGCCTCCTTTGAAGGTCATGGATGTTATGTATGTTCCGGGGATGAAGAATAACTTGATTTCAGTGTCTGCTATGGAGGAGAAGTGGTTTGAAGTGACTTTCTCAGGAGGGCAGGTATTGATGCATCCCAGGGGAGCTTCCATCACTTCGGCCAAAGTGATTGGAGTCCGCTTTGGGAAACTATTACAGGTTCAGTTTTCAGTCGGCAGGAGCATTGGTGAGTAGAACATCTGGTAGCACTCACACTAGTACCACCAGCAGTAGAGACTTGTGCGAGTTATGGCACCGGAGGATGGTGCATATGCATCATGGAGCTTTGAGAGTTCTGAGGGAAATCACTACTGGAATTCCTGATTTCAGTGTCGAGCATTATGAGGTCTGCAAAGGGTGTGCTTTAGGCAAGTACACCAAGTTACCATTCCCAGCGAACGACAACAGATCTACAGGTATACTAGAGTTGATTCATACTAATGTTAGTGGTCGTATGTCTCATGTGTCTTTGGGTGGTTATGAGTATTATGTTATCTTCATTGATGACTACTCTAGGAGGACTTGGATATATTTCCTGAAGACCAAGGGTAAGGTCTTTAGTCGCTTTAAAGAGTTCAAAGCTCTTGTGGAAAAGAAGACAGGTAGGAAGATTCAAGTCTCGAGGTTAGACAATGGTGGTGAGTACACCGATGGTGGGTTTTCTGACTTCTGTGCACAGGAGGGCTGATTTGATTTTTAGTTAACTGTCTCATTAATTTTCTAGCAGAAATCAGGTCTAATTTATAGTTACAGAAAAGTAATTTGTGGACTTGAAGTGTCTTTTGTGGGTTAAACAGATTTTTACACTTCAATTTCCTAGGGAATTCCCCCCAAGTTTAGCAAGCACTAGCTTGAAGTGCAGAGGGATTGTGCCTGTACTTCTGAATGGGGCCAGTGACGTTCAAACTTGCTCGGATACCACTTGTGATGTACCTTGCAGAAGTCACAAAATTCCATAAGCATTTGTAAGAACAGGGACAATCCCATAATGTCCAAAGGTCAGATGATACAATGATGATTGATATGCAGTCAAGAAGATTGTCATATAATGCGGAAACAACAACAGTTAGTATAAAATATCTAATTTAGGTACATTAGAAACGCTCACCTTTTCACTGGTATTGGGTTTTTGATTGTATTTATGAAAGCATTATGATTCATTAAATGATTGGTAAAGCAATGAGTGGTGCATTGTGTATACTTTATAATATAAAACGTTCTTGTTTCCCAAAATGTGGTATTCATCTTGGGGAAATTTTGATAGTAAGCATATATCTATTACAGGAAAACCTTTTGTGATGTCATCACTTTGTTAGGCTTGAATCTTTAGCAGAGGGTAATGTTGGTCCCCAAATAGCAACTAATAAAGTAAATTGGTAGTACAAAATCAAGTGAGCATGGTCTTGCTGGAGATTCAAACTAAGGGAATGAATGGATTACTAATCTCTAGTTAGAAGATAATGATTGAGCTTGAATTTCTGCAATGATTCTTTTGGCTTATCTTAACAGTTAAAAGAGACAAGTTTATCTGCCTGTTCTAATATATTTCTCATGTTTAAAATGTATCTTTGTTTTCCACATATGTTCATATTTTCCTTCATTTTTTCCATTTCTTTATATCGATATCAAAATACGTTATGTTTGCAGGAGAGAGCTACAAGAAGAGTTAGGAATAACACTTCCAGAGGAAGCATTTGAATTACTTTTTGTGTATCTTCAAGAATGGTAATTTTCTTCTCTTTCTTGAACCAATTGTTCCATGGTTATTGATCCTATACGGATTGTATTGTTTTCATTTGAAGATAGACAATGTACATTGCAAACAGATAATTTAATCTAATTGAATTCTGTTAAAAGTTAAAACATCCATGGGGCCTACTGTGCTATGTAATCAAAAAGCTTACATTCGATGAAAAAATTGCAACATACCTTAAGACGGAAGCAAATACGTGATGTGGTAGAAAGAAAGTTTGGACTAATTTGGATTTGGTCTTCTCTTCATGGATAGGGCTCTAAACAAGCTGGATTGGCTTTTAGCAGCTTGTCTCTAAGGTGCATCTTTGCTGAAGCTCTCTTGTCCTGGTCTTCTTGTCATGAACATAATACATACAAAAACATTATAAACCTGTACATGCACATTGCATGCCCATTGTGTGCCTGGAGCTCAAATCCCAAAAGTATTATTATGATGAGTTACACAATAAATGCTTAGATTTTAGGAGAAGAACACCAATTAACTCAAATAAATCCCAATACAATAATTATAAGTCAGTTGTGTGCAGTAATGATTTATTGACTTCTAATATATACCAGTTCTAACTTCTCACTCATTGTCTATATAGGTCCACTACTACAGCAAACGACTATTCACATATAAATTTGACCCCCCCTTCATAAGCCTTGTCTTCAAAGCTTTGTAGTTAAGAGTTTTATATAATGACAAAGTCAAGTAATAAGATTTCCTAAACTTTTTTCTTTCTTGTCGAACAACCCTAATGAGGCCGACTTCACTGCTTGAAGGCCGACTTGGTCTTGGAGGGAGTCTTTTGCCTCTTTTTGAATTACACATTCTCTTTACATGATACAAAGTGCCCATTGGGGTCTTTCATATATGACAAGGAATCAATTGACTTCTTGACTCTATGACAAATCCTAGAAGCACTCAATGGGTGCTTGACCTACAAATAAATTGACCTTGAGCATAAAACCCATGCTACAAAAATAATAATAATAATAAATTTTCTTTTCTTTTTACAATATACAAGAATCAAGAGTACATTTCATATTTATGAAGACCTAACCTAGTTACATACTTTAAGAAAGCCAAAGTTACTTGCTCAAACGATGAAGGAAAATCTCTGTCTAATAAGTACCTCTGTCCTGTGCTTGTGTATGGAAGAGGGGAGGACTGTTGCCCTAATCCAAACTCTAAATAGAGGCCCTCATCTGAACTCTTGTCATGGTTCAAGGAGGATCAAAATCCTCATGATGTCAAGTATTTTTTGAGTCCCAACTCTGTTTATAATTAGAAATGAAACCCTCATCTGAGTTTTGTAAGGACTGAAACCCTAAGCTCAAAATTTTGAATATTGACAGATTAAGTTGATTTGAATCCTGTTCATGGCAATCTGTGATCAATAGTCTATCCTGTGACAAGATTAGGGATGGCTGCAGGCTGCCCTTGCCCTAGGTTCAGGACTGCAAGATGAATAAATAAGAGGCCTCGGTATGACATCAGAGAGGCTGGGTTTATTGCTCATTCTTAGCACCAAATTCATATTTAGTGGAGGCCGAATTTATCTCTATAAGGAAGCCGAATTAATGTCATCAAAAGTTCGAGTATATTGCTTAATCATCAGATCTTGAACCCACGTTCTCCTGGAGGTTGAATTTCTTAACCATTAGGAGGCTGAAAAATGTCCTCAGGACCAAGGACAGGAAGCTTAGAAAGACCTGAAAGGCCTCATGGACATAGGTTGTTGAAGATCTTGGTCTATTGCAGAATGGTAATAAATTTATTAAAGAATGTATTGAAGCTCGATATGACAAGGGTCAAGGACTGGTTTGTTGATTTTTTGTAGCATCGGGAGGTATTCCCACATGCTAAGTAGCCTCCAAAATCAGCAAAAAAGAAATTATAATTATTAAAAGAAAAATTCAAATTTTAATAGTCTATGTAGGCTCCAGGAAAACTAAGTTGGCCCCACCATTGGAGGTGACCCTTGGTCAAAAGGGCACCCATTTTTCCACTATATATACACGAAGGAGACGTCCAATTCATCCAATCCAACAACAACAACAACATCTGATCCACACATGCGAAGTCAACATAAAGAGGAGAAGCAAGTTTGACCAGATCTGACGCTGCCATTGCCTAATGTTGACCAAGTCTGTTCTTGCATGGTTTGACCAAATTTTCAGGCTGCCATTTGACTGAATCTTTGACAAGTGTGACTGTGGAAGAAGGACTGTTTTTGACCGCATAATCTTAGATGTTTGACCACAGTTCTGCACACTTTAACCAGTGTTGACTGTAGGTCAATTGAGGCTGTTTGACCAAATTAACTGAGAAAGTTGCAGGGCTGACATTCAGCCTCCTTTGTTTACAATTGACCAGAAGCAGAATATGTCGAAAATCAGCCTGTTGACCATAGTTGACTAAACTAAACAAAAGTCAAATATCTTCTGTCCTATCTTCCCTTCTTTGACCAAGTTTATCTGGTATTAGGGCTTGGAAAGTGGCACAATTTTCTAGACAATTTATATTGGAAACTTTGCTAAAGATTGACTTCTCCTTAGAAGAAAAGTTTGCTGGGTTTTTCCCAAGGTTGGGTTTTCCTAGGGTAAATTTGTGTTTCATGTGTTTGGCTGTCTCTTTATGATCCTATTGCTATCATTGTTCTACTGTTGGGATTTTCTATTTATAATTTCTTAATGATTATAAATCATTACAAGTAATTATCAAGATTAAAAGATAATCTTTTATAAGAAAAATCAACATGGTTGAAGAATGAATTATGAACTATACGAGGATTTTAGCAACAAACCCAGGCCTGAGATGGTGGTCAGAGTAATCGATTAAGACCTATTCCAAGCCTAGTTTGAGTTGAAGTCTGTTATAAGGCTCTTTCCTTTAAGTTGAATCAAATTTTAAGAAGTCTAAAGCCCCAAGGCTTCCTGAGGTATCAAGATTTTTTTTAAGTACTACAATCTCTGTCTTCAAGTCATGTAGCAAATATGGACATGCTTTTTGTAACTCGTTTTGTTATTAAGGGCATCTCTCTTCATGATCTTGATACATCCTTGATTTAATCAAAAGCTATATGTCAAATTGATCCACCTAGGAAGTTTCTTTAGGGCCAGAGGGAACTGAGAAGGAAGGCTCCTTCATGTCAGAGTAAGAAAAGATTGTTACCTTGACAATACAAAACAATGATGCCTTAGATATGATGGACAAAAGTTGCAAATCTTCAACCATTGTTTGATGAAGGAAAAGTGTTGAGTATTGACTATAAACATTGCTAAATCTTAACTAGACCTTTTTGAGGTCTCGTGTTGAGGCAGAATGTACTTTGGATACACTTGTTTCAAGTGTCATGAACTGTTAAGGCATATTGATGATTTGAATTTGAAAGCGAAGAATTCACTGTGCCATGATGATAATATAGTATATACTATATACAGACACAAAATTCAGTTTTGTGAAATTAAAGGGGTATTTATAAGTTTACAGTGCAGAAGAGTTCCTCATCAGTTTTTTGGAGACCGAAATTTCTCATTGCAAAGATCGAGTCACCTTCAGGACCAGAGTTGTCCTTGTAAAGGACAAACTATTGCTGCTGCTGCAATGGTTTCGAAGGATCGAGAGTAGTCATCTGAGAGCTGTCATATTACTACTGTAGCTTTGAGCAGGCCAGGATATTCATAAATTCTATTAAGTTTGATTCTGCAGTCATACCATTGCTTACAATTTTGAAATATTGTTTGGGATCAAATTCTTTCGACAATGACATTTTATGGTTGATAAATGTGGAGTGGCCATTTTAAGTATCAATTTTAGATTGTTTGATGGAGCAAGTTTTCCAGTGATGAGGTTCACAAGTGGTTTATAATTCTCAAGGATTCAAAATGATCAATCTTTTTTTTTTTCTTGTCAAGGAACAAAGATTGGTTCCATTACTAGGGCAGGGTAATTTAACATAGTTGGTTCCATAACAAAATTTGTTGGACTTACAAAGGGTATCGATGGAACTTGGAAGTATTAGGGTTTGTAAACCCTAGAATACTAGAATTCTTTGGAAAGTCCTAGGGTTTTTGGATAAAATCATAGAACTAGACCTATATCAATGTTTCTATTGAATAATGAAGCCCTAGCTCATGACGGAAAGAAAAACAACATGCTGATGATGGGGACGAGGATGTTGAGGTTGCAAATGGATTTCAATGATTTCTGCAAGAAGGCAAAGATTCAGAGGGAGTTGATAATTCCCTACGACTCTCAAAGGATAAGTACTTTATATCTCTCTTCCTTGTTCATTATTGTTTTACTATTAGTTAGCCTCTTGTCTTTGTTTCTTTTGCTGGATCAAATCATTTCTTCCATGGTCTCCTAGTGAGGATTGCAGGTACATCGCGAATACTGCCAAGGCTCTGGTTGCAGGTGGAAGTATTAGAAGAATGAAGCAAAATTTGTAGCAAGGGGATTCTCCCAGGGTCAGTGCGTTGTGGAGGGAGAAATTGTACTGACATCTATAATCATACGTGATGACTGAAAGAGATCCTACTTCAAAGGGAGCAGGCATGCCAATGAGTTTGAAGGATGTCATTGTGCCAAGATTTGTGAAAAGTCAATGATGACTCATTGACTTCAAGGTGGATTTACAAGATCAAGCATTTGGTAAATGGCAGCATAGAGAAGTACGAAGCTAGGGTTTTCCCAAGAAGAGGGAGAGGACTATGAGGAGACATTTGCTCTAGTTTTCAGGTACACTTTTATTAAAATGATTATTTATGTTGCTTCTATTATGGATTGGAAATTACATTAGGTGGATGTGGAGACAACTTTACTCAATGGAGCAATTGAGGAAGAAGAAGAAAACGACATAGAGCTACCTCAAGGCTTTGAGAAGGCTTTGAGGTACATGAGAGGAAATCTCATGTCTACAAACTGAAGAAAGCTTTGAATGGACCTTGGGCATGACATTCTTTGATTGATGGTTATCTGATGAGTCTTGATGGATCTTGTTATTTCCGACAGAAGCAGATGTACTCATTTGCCTCTGTGATAGAGGAAGCAGTCAAGAGTCAAGACAAATTGATTTGATTTTGAGTTTGAGATGAAGGATCTTTGGATGATTCTTTTGAGATTTGGGATGATGGATTGGAAGTCCATGGCCACTCCCATGGAAATCAATCTGAAGAAGCTAAGTGACAGAGGGAGCAACCAGGATTGGCAAGGTGACTGGAAAGCAACTGTGGTACAAGTGTTGAGGTACTAGCATGGTACAATAGGATGTGGATCGAGATGTGTCTCATACAACTGCTGGGATTCACAGATTCAACTTGGAGTCTGCTATGATTAGCAGTAAGCTAACAACACTATTGAAGCATAATATATTGCAGTTTGCTTGGCGAGTTGCGAAGTACGGTAGCTTCATGATTGTTTGGCTGAGATACAGAAGATGATTGTAAGGCTCCAATGTATTTCTATGGTCAAGCAGGTTGCTGACATTCTTACAAGGCCTTTGTCCCGAAATAAAGTTTGTATACTTCATGGACAAGCTTAAAGTGGTTGAGAATGCTTCCCTTGGTTGAAGGGCGTGTTGATGTTGTAGCATCAAGGGGCAAAGAATCTCCTTTAGGTCATGGGTATTGACTGGGAAGCCATGTAATATGGTTGGGGAGATTGGTCTAGTGAGGACCAAGGCCTCAAAATGCTCCCTCGGTCAGTGGGTTTCTGACCATATTGCCATGGGATTTGGCTAGTGGGTTGAGTGAGTGCTTTATAGCATTCGGCGAGTATTTTTACCATTCAATGACATGTGGCGACATATGGTTGTTGTAAATGGGCCCCGAGTTTCACCGTGGGTCAGGTGGGTTGCTGAAACGACTCCAAGTGATGACTTGATAGATTGGTGACTTCATTGTGGGTCAGGTGTGTTATTGACAAGACTCCAAGTAATGACTTGGTAGATTGGTGACTTTACCATGGGTCAGGTGGGTTCCTGACAAGACTCCAAGTGATGACTTGGTAGATTGGTGATCCAAGGACTAATGGGTGTCTAGTTCCTCTATATGATGTTGATGCAGGGATGCTTTCCACATGGCTCTGGTATAGGACATGAGGTGGATTGATTCATCAACATAGCATAGCTCATTCAACCTTTTCTTGGGATAAAGAAATTTTTTTATTCAACAAGAGAACATGTGGGAAAGTCATTATGAATACCTCCCTAGCTAAGAGTGAGTGTTAAATTTTTGTAGCTATGGTCGGTCTTCATAATTTGTTCTTGTTGAGAAATCTAGGGGCAACAAGTGTAGGTGATTTCTCCTGCTTCAACAACTGTTTGTGATGCATTTTTACTTTACTCGATTAACTTCTTCTTTTCCTTTATTATTAGTGTTCTCTATCATCAAACAACTGCCAAATCATAAAGAAAAATTCGACAAAGGACACAAGATATAGACGATCAACCAGGGCCAAAACCTCTCCAACTTGAGAGGAGAACCCACAAAAATTCTTCTTCTTATAGAATCTTTAATCGACAAATTCCAATCTTTTGCAACACCTTGTAAGGACCATAGTACTTTGGCGATAATTTATTATCCTTCTTAGCTTGCTTGAGGGACATTTGTTTGTATGGTTGTAGCTGTAAAAATTCCCTGCTGGATATAGTAGATCTGCCACTCAATATTGCTGCTCAGAATCAAGAATTAGAATTCCTCGGCCAGGAATTCCCCGAGGAAGAAAATTCCCCCAAACGTGTCTTTAGCTACTCTCTTTTGACGCTTTCTGCACCAACAATCATTGCTACATAGACACTGCGTCCCACTAGCTGCTGATTTGCGCTGACTTTGCTGCGCTGCTCCCTTTGCCTTTGACAAACTGCAAACTGGAAAATCCTACCTCTCTGTCGGCTCACTCTGGTAGAGGTTTCCTTGCAGATCTAGCCCTCCTGGCTTGGACTATGCAATCACTAGGGAGATCGATTCGCTGCTTACACAACTCTTTGATCCTTGACTTCTTCTTCAACAGTGGATCTACTGGATCTGCTCTCTTGCTCCTCCTGCACTGCTAAACAAGCTTTGATACCATGTGAAAATTCCTAGATCTGGAATCCTAATGCAACAACTGATGAGAATTCTTCTATTTGTTAATTCCTCGAACAAATTATTACCGTGTTCTATTGTAAATATCGAAAACTCACACTATGACCTTCACAAATTAACTGCGGAAAATAAATAAGTGCTGAAACAAGATCTGAGCAAGAATAAATCATAGACACATGATACCATTATTTTTGGACTAATGTCCCCGGAAAAACCTAATGCGGGAAAACCGGTGCAACAACTGAGGGTTTGTATATTATGCAGTGATTTTCTGAGTACAAGTCTATGATTGTCGAAACTGACAAATCATACAGAGGAAATTGACAAATAAATATCGTGAGAAAAATCTCACTCTGCGACAGGAATCCGACACTGACCTTAGCTCGAGATGACCTGCTCTACGCTGCCTCTGCGCAGTGACTGCGTCACTCTGTGCAGTGTCTGCGTCACAACTGAAGCTGCCCTCTCTCTCTGCGCTGGATCTCTCTACTGATTGGAAACGAGGCCCTTCTAGGCTTTAGAAACTACATCCGGTCACTGACACTGAACCCCGACTATTTCCTCCACAAAAAATTGAACTCCCTCTGAAGCTCTGCGCAGTCCTTGCATAGCCTATGTGTGGATGGATTTGCGCTACTCTCTGTGGCTTTTACTACCTCCTCTACTTTGCACTCTCTGGATCAGGAAACTCTTCCAACCGAAAATTATCCATGCCCCTCTCTGTGAGAATACTCTTGATCAATCTTCTCCCTGAGCACTACTCACTAAAGAATTTCGATCTCTGGATTCTTTCTCCATCTTGGTGTGTTTTTCCAAATGCCCCATCAAGTCCTTCGTATAATCTTCTTGTTGAGACTTCAATGACCGAGATTAAATCGTTAATCAACAACTAACATTAACTTGACTTGATCTTCGTCTTCTCTAGAAGATTCACACTCTGTTTAAATTAATATCCTTTAATTATTTTAATTTCCTAAGTTTAGACTTAGGGTCCCATTAAAAATAATTAATTATTTTCCTAAAACATGATCTGAGTGGAATTTCCCAAAATGCTTTCTGGGTTCTTTGGAATACATGTGCCTAAGCCTCCCTGCAAATTTTGAGACATAGAGCTCATCCGATGCTACCATAAAGCAACACAGTAGGTGCCCTAATTCCTTTGCACGTGTGGAGAGAAATAGCCCAAAAAGAGTACAAAATTCTAGCTCTTCTTTTCTTCTTCTTGCCCTTTTCTTCTTCGCACTTTTTCTTCTCTCTTGATCGAACTTATGTGAGTTGAGTGACTGTGTCAAGTGAGGTTGAAGTCTCCCTTCTATATAGGTATCTTACTTCTTTTAGGCCGACTTGTCCACATGTGAAGACCGGCTTGATCTTTGCACCGTGCTGAGGTCTTGGAGGGTTTTTTGACTCATAATTTTTCTTTACAATATGTAACATGCCCCAATGGGTCTTTAATACATGATAATGACTCAATTGACTTGTAGACTAAATGACAAGCCCTAGAAGCACTCAATGGATGCTTGACCTAAAAATAAATTTCCCTTGACCATGAAACCCATGCCTCAATAACAACAATAATAAATTTATTTTTCTCTTTGCATTAAATATATAAAATCATGATTACATATGTCATTATGAAGACCGAACCCAGTTACATATTTCAACACTATGGAGATTTTGCCCTAGGATTTCTTATATAGCGAGGGTTTCCAAGGAAATTTCTTGATCCTATAGTGATGAAATTAATGATAAAGTCAATAGTAAAAGTACATAAATAAGCAACATAGGGCCGTTCAACTAGCAATTAGAATTACAATATTCTTTCCAGTACAATACTATAATTTAAACCACAATGAATTTAGTAATAATTCCAGTATCAGTCCAAATTTAACATGCATACTTTACCCTAGTCTCTTATAGAATGACCTGAGTTGTTTATGCTAGTACATAGACTGGAGAAAACAATACAACAAAAGCCCTAACTTAGAGGTATCCAAACCCGGACTCTGCTACAGAAGTTTACCGAGAGCTCTGAATTCCAATTCTAGAAAAAGGAGGAAGCCGAGCTACCTCCGGGCAGGATTGAATTGCTCAGAAAGAAGACCGAGTTCTACCTCAAAATTGTTGGAAATTTTGGTAGCCATGGTTGGTATTTTCATCAAAAGAAAATAAAAATTAAATTTGAAATAATGACTCAACAAATGTCAAGTCGGCCCTAAGTCGTCTAGGCCCCATTGAGGCACCCATTCAACCTCCTATTAAAGACTATTTATAGGAGATCACTTCTCCTCCATTGCACATCGATTGATCTCATATATCCTTCTCTTCTATGTGAAGAAGTCAAGTAGTTTGGAGGCCGAACTTAGAAGCAAGTATTCTATCTGTTACTCCTCGCTCTTGAAGACATAAGCAGGCCAAGTTCTGTGGCACTATTTCCTGTGGCATGCGTGCTTCTTCGTGGCACTCTTTCCTGTGGCATGCGGGCTTCTCTATGGCACTATTTCCTGTGCAATTCGAGCTTCTCTGTGGCATTATCTCTTGTGGTATGTGAGCTTCTCTGTGGTACTATATTCTGTGGTATGCAAACTTCTCTCTGGCATTATTCTCTGTGGTATTTGAGCTTCTCTGTGGTAAAGGGAAATTCTATGACTCCTTATCTCTGTGACTAAGGAAGAGGACATAGTTTTGTCCATATGATCTTATCAAAGATATGTTATTTTGACTGATGTACAATTGATGAATTGAACTCTCTCATAAGGAAAGATTGTTGGGTTTTCCCCTTATGGGTTTTGCCCTGGCCACTGGCCTAAATTTTGGTGTCTCTTGTCTCCTGTCTCATTTGCTTACTGTGATCTCTATTGCTCTACTGTAGAAGTGAATGGTTAAAATTTTTCATGTACAACTGCTTGATGATTGAAATGCTCTAAAGAACTAATATTGTATCATTGGAAGTAGTTATCAGTTTGAAAAATTGCACTAGTCATAATTGCACTAGAAAATCAATAAAAATTACCCCAACATTGCCATCAAATTGTCACAGGAAATCCTTCCAAATTTTGGCCACCAGAATGCTGCGAATCTCAAGAAATTTATTGCTCAGGATGAGAATCGAATCTCTGTCTTGGTGAAAGTCCTTAAATCTCCCTTTGAATTCCTCAGGAAACCTTCTAAAATTCTGTCCCAGGAGCTCATGCTGCCTCAGGAACTCTTGGGTTTGCCACATATATTAACTAACCCTTGGAATAACCTCAGGAAGGCTCGGTTCCTTCTTAGATAATCTTTGTTTTAACGTAGGAAGATACACGGCTTGCCACAGAACATACCAGTACAGGTTGAGGAGATTTTCGGCTAACTTGCCTTGGACTTTCCACCAAAACTTTGCTAATACTCCAAACAAAATATAGTCCCTGCATCCAAAACAAAAAGAATAGAAGATAGAAAATATTTACTAACTGGGGTGGAATCCTTCACCACTAATATTAGTAGGGGAAAAGTGGTCTTAAAAGCCTCAGAGCCTCAGGCTCAAGAAAACAGAGACAATTTAATTCCAATTCAATGATGATTGATTTGATCTGAACTCTTCTCTATTTATAGATTTCTCCAAGTGCTCCAAAATGTGAGAGGTTGTGGGTGCAACCCCCAGTTTTGGCTTTTTTGCCCCAGCTGACCCAACAAAGGCTTCCAAGGCTGCAACAAATGTTCTCCAAAATATTCCTCGAAGTATTCAAAGTCTGGTTCAATCGTTCAAACTATTCCAATACCTCAAGAAGTTGCTCCAAAGGATCTTGAAAGTCTGCTACAAAATGTCTTAAAAAAGGCTGCTCTAAGAGTTCACAAGAATGCTCCAAAAATGTTTATTCCCAAACCAACTCAAGTCTGCTACAGATGGCCTCAATAATGCTTTAATAAGTCGTCCAAAAGGCTGATTTAAACCTGCTCCAAAATAGCCCTTGTCAAGCTTCAAAACTTTTCTAGCATAGGGCAAAAGAACCACAGGTTCAAAGTAAGGTCTTAGGCCGAATTTCAGAAGTCAAAAGTATCACAGTGGGGGCCGAAATTTACTCGGATAGGGCCGCGTTTGCACTATTGGTAGGCCGAGGTTTGTTGCTACCTCAGATTGAGTTTCTTCCTTTTCCACAGGTCAAATTGTAGGCAAAGAACAGGTCAAATTTCTTCTTCTTCCACAGGCCGAATTGTAGGTAGAGAACAGGCCGAATTTTCCCCTCTTCCACAGGCTGAATTGTAGGCAGTGAATAGGCCGAATTTCTTCAAACAAGAGGATGAGTTTTGCTCCAACGTTCTGTTCAAAGTCTTGATCAAAGAATTCTAAGAAAACCATAAACCAAGAACTGTAACAAGCAACCAAAAACCTTCTTCAACTCATCTTAGGGTTCATGAGATATGAATTGAATTGCCTCTCTGTTTCTTCTTCTCTGCTTGCTTGAATGAATGGTCAAATGAGGTTGACTGGAATCTTATTTATACTAGTCCAAACATACACCGAACGGACATGTCTCTTTAATGAGGAGGAATTAGGAGGCATGGAAATGCTTGTTGGAGAGGGTTTAAAATCCTTTACAAGCCTATGCAATTTTTCTTCTTGAGTAGGACATTTATTTGATATCAATAAGAAATATTCTTCCAATAGCGAGGATGCCACGTGAGCCCCCATTATTCATTGAAAAGGGGCTATCCACGAGATCATGATGAAGAGTACTCTAGAAGAGTCCATATTGTAACTCTAGTTAAGAGTTGAAGGAGTCAAACTTAAACACTAGCAGGCTATGGCGTTGTGTTATAACTAATCCACTAGGAGGAAAAGGGGTTCCATTCTATTCGAGTGCATTTTGTTCCATAAATGAGAAGAGTAGCCAAGAGTGGATAGGGAGAGAGCAATTAAAGAGTGTTTGTGCACTGTAGTAGCCTACGAGCCATAGGTCTCACCCTTTAGGTGTGTTCTTCTGTCGAAAGGGTTTCCTAGTTTATGTCTTGTGTCAATTGTGGTTTGTGAGTTTTAGTTCATTGTTCTCTATTTTCCTATGTTACTGGATCGGTTGACCTTGGAGGGAGGATCTCCGGATCCCCGGATCAGATCCAGAACCAGATTCAGATTCGACTGGATCCGCCCAAGATCTGTATGATAACGTTTCATGCGCTGATGGAAAGGAATCTGTCCACTGTAAAACAAATCCCAAAATTCATGTGCATCGTATAATTATTGGTTTTTAAATATAAAAGTTAGAAATTTTCTCTGTAATTTTGTATTAGTCGAATTTCAGTGACTGGCTCATTCACAGCTTGACAGTGAATCATCGGTGTGTCTAATTCTAGCGCTGAAATTCAAATTTAATATTACTATTTGAAGGGCGTGACATGCTGAGCAGTGAGAAATGGAGAGCCGAATTTCACCACTCCATGCCGCCATACTGCGTTGGTTGTTCCCAAATCTACTGAGCTTTCCTAAACTCGAAATATATATAATTCTCGATTTATTTTCTGCCGGGTTCAATAAGTAGCCAAATTTCCCCATTTCCCAACCAAGCGTTGTAATTGTTGAAGTGCCGAATTTCCCCATCAAGCGCTGTAACTTTTGAAACCATACTGTGTTGGCTGTTCCTAAATCTATTCACCGACACACTATTTTTCACTATTTTTTAAATTTAAAAGGTTGTGTATAGTTATTAAAGTGTGTACACTGTGTATATATATTAATTATATTATATGACGGAATTCCTTAGTGTTATATCTATATTATTGATATTTTACCATATATATTTAAACATTTAAAATATTAATTTATTTTATGCTTTATTTCCTGTTGGATTCACTAAATGAATTTTTAATTTAAGAAGTTATGTATACAGTTATTAAAAAGTGTGTACATACTACATATAAATATATATATTTATTTTATGCTTTATTTTCTGTCAGGTTCAGTGAATTATGTATATAGTTATTAAAAAGTGTGTACATACAAATATATAAATATATTAATTTATTTTATGTCAAGTTCACGAAAGAAATTTTAAATTATATATATATATATATATATATAAATCTATGTCTTTTAGTTTTATATCTAGATTGTGTATATTATAAAAAAAATAATTTATATATTAAAATATAAATAAAAATAAATATATATTTAAATATTGAATACATTAATTTATTTTATATAAATATTTTATATTTTATTAAAATTTTATATAAATATAACATAAATTATATATTTTAAATTGCATATATTTAAATTTTTTATTTAAGTTAGACTTTTACACTTTAAAAATGTTGATTGGCTAAAATCTTGTTTTCCTTAAAAAGTAAGGAATCAAGCTAACAACCAAGACTTAGAGCATTTGACAAGAGTAGAACTTTGCCCCTGATGTAACACCAATGGATTATTTTATGTGGTTAGGTTTTGTCTACACATAAAGATGTAGTTGCATGTTGAGATTTTTAAATTGTATCAAGAGAGAGATTAGGTTGGAACTTGGCCCTTATATAACACCAATTGATTATTTTATGTAGCTAAGTTTTACATAAAGATGTAATGATTAGGTCAGTAGCCATAAGTATTGTAGCTATATATATATATATAGCACCCGGCGTCTGCTTGCCGTATCTGGATCTTGGATTTTAAAAATATGACAGATCCATATCCGTATCCGAATCCTGGTAACTTAGCTATTTTCTGCATATTTTATCTATTGCATGCATAAGTAATTAACAAATCTAGAAATCTAAGGAGAAATCAACCCTCATAGTGTAGATTTCGAATTTTAAGCATAATTTTATTAGATATGTTGTGATGAATTGTCCAGTGAAATATTTGTGGTAGTTTACAGATCATATTGGTATCAAAGTAGGTTTCTTTGGGTATATTGTGGGGAGTTGCAGGGGATCCAGATTGGTTATTTGTTCAGAGGCTGAGACCAAATATGATATACTGTGATAATCAAAGTTGTATTAAACTCACGGAGAATCCAATATTTCATGACCGGTCAAATCACATAGAGATCAAGTACCACTTCATCAGGGATTGGGTTCAGAGAGGAGCAATGAGGTTTTAATATATATCGACTGATGAACATGTTGCAAACATTCTCACCAAGTCATTGCCAAGGCGTAAGCATGCGTATTTCAGAGATAGGATCGGAGTGGTGAGAAACACCTTCCTCGGTAAGAGGGAGTTTTAAAAATATTAAGGGTACCAAGGAAGTGATTTCTAGTGCATTAGTCTTTTTGCCTAGGAATACACTTTAATTACCTTTTTGGCATGTGACTTTATGGGGTATATTAAAGTCATGAGGAAAAAGTCACTTTATGTGGTACATGTACTAGGTTTTTTATGTTACTGTCACTTTATGTCTTAAAGTGATTTTATGAGAAAAAGTATTAAAGTACTTTCTAATATTAAATTCACTTTATATTTTAAAGTTGACTTTATGTGGAGAAAAAGTACAAGGTACAAAACTAAAGTTATAAAGTGACTAGGAGTCATTAATGAGGGGGACCACATTAAAAGGGTGTCAAGTTAGGGAATGACCTCCACCATTGATCTCATGGGCTGAGATTAGATCTCAGCCCTGGATCAATAGGGTTAGGGTTCTTCTATCTAAGGAAAGGAAGAAAGGGAGAAACGACAAGAGATCTCATTAATTCTTCATGTGAGAATTTTGGAGAAGGGAGGAGAGCCAAGGAAGAAGAGAAAACAGTTGAAGGAGAAAAGTTTACTGCAGAGAAACTAGAAGCTACAGCAGGCCCAAATTTCTAGGAGGCTGACTTCAAGCCTTGGGGAGAAAGCAGGAAAATCTAGGAGATAAGAAGAGAGACTTCAACACTTAGTTCTAGGTTGAAGGAGGGACTGCTTGTGAAGGATTTTTTGTGGCAGAGGCATTGAAAAAGGCTGCACGTATTTCCAGGAAGCTAGTCTACCCACTGCACACAGTTCGAGTTATTTCTGTAGTTGCCAGTGTAAATTTTGGGACAGAACAGAGGTCAGAGGTAGCACACAGAACAAGGAGAAGCTTGCAGCCTGTCAGCGCTGATTTTTAGGTCAGTGTATTAAATTCATGGTTGACTGGCCAGTGCTTTAAGGTAGTCAAATCACAGTCCTGTGGCTTGAAATTCCAGGAAGGGACAGTCTATGATCCAGTAATTAAGGAGAAGGAGGACTGCACTCTTTCCAAGGGAAAGAAGCAAATTTGTTGTTATTATCTCTGTAATAATTTTTTGTGAGAAGCTAATAATCAATAACTCCTTAGCACTGATTTCCCCCATTGTGGAGTTTTTCCAGGGTCATTGTGTACAAGTCTTTGAAATTCTGTGTGAGTTTGTCATTGTTTACTCATCAGCTGAAAAGAAAATGAAATGTGTAGAGACTAGAGTAGTCCTGAATGTTCCAACTACATTTGCATTAAGTTTTATATCAGCTAACAGTTTGGGGTTGAGGGCATTAAACAATATGAAAAAACATTAAAACTGGGAGGGCTACAAAACTCAGAAAAATTCTACATAATGTAATTAACTTACATTTCCCTAGACTTCCCTACCTCAATAGCCAACATTAATTAATTGAATTTAATTAATGCACTTTCCCTAAGTTAGACTTATGGAAATTTTAAAAAATGACTTATTCATTTAGTTGAGGTTAAAGTGAGACTTAGGACGACTCTTGTATGCTTGACACCTAGCCTATGCAGACGCACCTGTCCACTGCTAAAGTTCACAAACTATCATGCAGGTATAGAGTTGCATGCTATTACAATAGGCTTTAATATGTTTACTTTAGTGAGGGTAGAGGGCGCTGACATCATGGTAAGATTTAATATATTAGCATTAAACCCTACAATTGTTCAAGAGTTTAAAATTTTTAGTTTAGTTAGGGTACAGGAAGTTGGCATCATGTTGCTTTTGATTTATATCATGGGCATGCAAACTGATTGAGCAATACAAATTGATTCCTTTTTAGGAGTGGAAAATCTACATGCTTTCAAAATCTCTTGTATTGACCTTTCTTTTGAACCTAGAATTCTATGGGGATAGCGATCATAGTTCCTCCAAAAACTAGGAATCATATACTAAATACAGATGAGAAGAGATTTAAAGATAGTAATTATTGATTTTGGAGGTTACTTAAATGGAGCAGGCATGAGGAAAGCAATATTATGAGGTTTAATATTAGTCACGGTTAATATATGATCATAACTTGCAAAATCCTATTACTAAGGAATTATAAAATTTCTCTTATTATTCTTGATAACATTGTTATCGTTTATTTTCAATTGTAAGTTGTAATTTAGAGATGAAGAGAATGCTTGTCGAATCCTTAATTGGTATGATTTGTCTTGTGATTTTTTGAAGTTATTCATCTTTATAGGACAATATTGTTTTGGCCATGATCGTGGTAACATGCATTCTAAATGGAATTATACAATTTCTCTTATTATTCTTGATAACATTTTTATCATTTATTTTCAATTGTAAGTTGTAATTTAGAGATGAAGAGAATGCTTGTCGAATCCTTAATTGGTATGAATTGTCTTGTGATTTTTTGAAGTTATTCATCTTTATAGGACGATATTGTTTGGCCATGATCGTGGAAACATGCTTTCTATATGGTAGTCAATGTAAAATGAGGTTTCTTCATAACCTTGATATACTTAGCATATTTGATTTTTGTTTTGTGGTGAATGCAGTGTTACAAATAATGGGACATTTATTAACAACGAGTTTAATGATGTTTATTTGGTGACAACATTGGATCCAATTCCGTTGGAAGCCTTTACACTTCAGGTAAGTGACATTTGTTCTCACTTATTCAGTAATATATTGGAACACAATATTATGGCTAGAAATGGCAGAGGGGAGAGATTTTGTTTGATTTACCTCCAATTCATTCACTTTGCAAGGAAGGTACTATACATGTCATCAAATTTTACAATTTATAAATTATAAAACATGTATAACAATTTCAAACATGTACTACTTATAAATATTATGCAAATAGTAAAAGACATGTAAATTTTGTGAGAAAACACTAATTGGTCCAATGTTTATCTAGCAATGTTGCAAACATCGCGATGGGGATTAAATCGATGAGGGGAAAAATTTGGAAAAAATCGTAAAAATCAGGAAAAAATCGGTAAAAATCGGCACATACAAAAATATTCATTTTTTTTCAAATTTTAAATATCTAAAGCATCCACAACATAAAATAAATGCATTGACACATAAATATGAAAAAAAACTAATATATAAGATGTGTAATATCATGTCTAGTGCTACATCACACATAAAATTGAATCATGTCTTGAACAGTGAATACTAAGTCCCGAGTCTCAACTCAACCTCAAAATATCAACAAAAAATATAATCATGTATCTCATATCATGAGTCATAATGTCATATACAAAGGAATGCACCATATAACCTATACTACTGATTTCCTCTGCCCCTCTTGCGAGAAAATGTAACAGCTTTCCCTCTAGATGAAGAAGCTGGCAGGGATGGCAATGGACTCTGTTGTGCTCTAGAACCTAAAGCACCAGAATGGGAACCTGAAGCACCAGGAGCTAAAGGAGGCAAACCACGTCCTCTACCGGTAGCAGGGGTAGGTGGTACCACCTCTTGCTGCTGCTGCTGCTGCTCCTCCTCCTCCTCCTCCTCCCCCTCCACTACTTCTTGCTCTATCCAATTAGGGGCTGACTCCATGATAGGCCTCTCAGCCTCAACCCTCCATTCAACAGTGGTGTCAATCGCATCTAAAGAGATGACCTCCATATCAGGTGTCCTCTCAAGTTGTCTACCCACAATCTAAGATTGTAGTAGACGTAAACCATGTCATTGAGGCGCTGGGACTCCAACTTGTACAAGGGTCATAAATTAATAAATTAAAAATATATATTAAAAATAATAAATTAATAATTATAAAAAAAATTATTTAATGAATTCAAAAAATCAGTTGGAATATTTTAAGTTTTTAACCTGTTGCACTTTTTGGTGTGTATTTTTTCAAATACTCTTCATTTTCACTCGTATCCTGAAGAGCTACATGTTCGGCTGAGTATTCTAATGGCAAGATTTTGGAGTTTTGCTAATCTGTCACTGTAGCTCCTCCACCATGCATCTACAAGTTACAAGTTACAACAAATAAGATAAACTTGAGGAGACAATGATTCATGAACTTGAGGAGACAATGAATTTTGAAACAAACAAAATCTTACCTGGCATTTTAGTAGCAATATCCTGGAAAACCATGTTAAAGCTCAATGTGCCACTTGCCATTTTGTATACCTCCATTTCTTTGGATATATCTGCACGTTCTGATGGAGATGGCACCATCTTCTGAACACATCTGAAAAAGCCATCCATGACCTCAGCATCAAATAAGAAACTACATGAGTAAGCAAATTCGGGGTTCAGGAAGATCCCTATAGCATGAATGGGACGATGGAGTGTGTTGTTCCATCGGTCATCAATCACTTCCCATACAAAAAGTTGTTTCTGAAACCCTTCATCACTCTTATCATCATAGTAGCTGCGAATGGCTTCTTTGGCCCTATCCATGGCCTCGTACAAGTAGCCTATTGCAGGCTTTTCTCCATCAACCAATCTAAGAACCTTTACCAAAGGTTCAGTAATGCTGCACAACTCTTGCACTCCTGCCCAGAAGCTTTCCTGATATGAAACCAACCTGCAGATGGCCTCTCCTTCTGGATTGCGGCTGTATGTCAAAGCACGCCACTCCTCTGAAAGAAACATTTTCTTCAAATCCCACATAGAATTCAAGAGGGATTGAAGAGATATGAAACTAGTGGCAAACCGTGTAATAACAGGGCGCACCAACTCCTTCTTGTTGGTGAATGTTCTCATCAAATGAAGCACAGATACATGATTATATATAAATTTTGTAATGATCTTTGATGATTCTACAATATCTTTGACAAAATGAATTTTTCCTATGTCCTCCAACATCAAATCAATGCAATGTGTAGCACAAGGTGTCCAAAATATGCTCGGATGCCTCTCCATAAGCATCTTGCCAGTAGCAACATAGTTTGCGGCGTTGTCCGTTATGATTTGGATAACATTTTGGGGACCCACCTCTAGAATGAACACATCCAATAAATCACATAATAATCGTGCATCTTTGATATGTGCAGATGCATCAACAGATTTCATAAACATTGTCCCCTTGGGACAACTGACCAAGAAGTTAATAAGGGTGCTACCCTTTTGATCAGTCCAACCATCTGACATCACAGTGCATCCTGTGATTTTCCATGATGCCCTTAACTCCTCCAATCTCTTGGTGCAGTCAACTTTCTCATTTTGAAGAATGTGCCCTCTAAAGTCATCATATGAAGGGGATTTGTATCCTGGGCAAACAACAGTGATAGCATCAATCACAACCTGATAAAATGGATTGTTACTGGCAACACTGAAAGGAATATCACTCCAAAGGAACAGTTTGCCCAACAACTTGTCAACTTCTTCCTTTTCCTTTTCTTTAACAAGTGAGGAGATAGATGGCTGTGCACTGGGAGTGGTTCTAGGAACAAAATATGACGAGGTAGCTACGGAGTTGGGTGTAGAAGGTGCTGATGCTGAAGAACTACTACCACTCTCACGGTCACCTCTAAACCCTGATATTTGACTCTTCAAAGCTACCTTGCTGAGTTTAGTTGTTTCTATTTCTTCCAATGATTTGATGACTCTTCGGATTATTTCTGGATTGGTATTTGTGCAAGGCCCTACTTCATGTCCAGGAATTTGTGCCAGTTGGTATTTCAATCTATATACCCCACCTGTCATGTGTTGACCACATAACTTGTAATTCAAGTTTGATCGGTCAAACTCCTGATCAGGTTCACTAAATTCCCATAAATGATCCAATTTCTTCGGCATGTTTGTAAATTTGTTGAACTCTTGACTCTTGAGTTTTACTGTAAGATGAACTTTGAACTTTGAAATTTGAACCTAGGGCACAAGAAAAATTGCAAGTTAAAAAATAAAATAAAAAAAATTACAATTTTACATACAACATTTTGATTTTTTCACAAAAAAAAAACCTCAACTCAATGCAAAAATAATGGGAAAAAATACATGTTGAAACCCAAGCAAAAATAATGGAAATAAACTAGGAGCACAAGAAGAAATATAAAAAATAAATTTAACAACCAATTTTTTGCATTTTTGACGAAAATAAACCCTCTCCTCTAAAAAAAAACAAAAAAAAAAACAAAAAACACAACCAAATGCAATAAAAAATGAAGAAAAATACATGGGTGATAGAAACCCATGGAAGAACAAGAAAAAAACAAAAAAAAGGGTCAAATTTGATGCCCATACTTGGAAAAAACGTTTTGCTGAAGAAACTTGGTCCAAATTCGAATTTTGTTGGTTTGGCTTGCTAAATTCCTTCACTTTTGTCCTCTCTTGCCCTTGTAGATCACTTATCCTCCTCCTTAGCTCTCCTTAGCAAACCTCTGACTGCAAAAATGAGGCAAAAAAAATCAAAATTGCATGTTAAAAGGCCGTTGTTTTGTGGCCTCATAATTTTTTCAAATCGGATCGTGATCTTTAGGAAAAAATCGCGATTTTTTTGAAATGAAAAAATCGCCGAAAAAATCGGCGATTATATCGGCATTGCGGAAAAATTGCGATTAAATCGCGATGTTCGCTTCACTGTTATCTAGTAAGAAATACATATAGAAGAAATAATTTCATTTTCCATGAATGTTTGAAAGCTTAATGTCATAATAGTTAGTACATCCATGCCTTCCAAGTTGAGTGAATATTCCCTCTATCTTTCTTGGGCAACATATGAAGAACAGATTTTTCAAAGTGAGAACGAAGTAAATACATTAATGTAAGCAAATGTTCAAACTATCATTGAGATTGAACATTGAATATGTATATACATGCAGCTAGTCCATAAGGCTCATTGAACTAGATATAGGAGCAATAGAGATGTGTATTATAACGAATAGGAAATAAACATCAATACAAAGCAACATAAACAAAAACTACAGCTAATAGAGACGCACCATAAAAATCACTCCAAACATTTCATAAAAGCTGAGCCATTTTATTATAAATTTGGAAATAGGGAATGAATACAAGAAGGTGATCAAAATGATGGCAGCTTGGCTTGCTCAAGGCAAGCTAGAATATCTCTCCAAACCTTGCTATGGATAGCTGCTTCTCCAAGTCACTGTGTAATTCCCTGAGCTGCTGTTGCTGCTGGAAAGTGCTGCTTCTGGCTAGAATGGAGCTGCTCTTTGGCGCTGTTCCCCTGCTCAGAAAATTATGAAACTCCGTCTATGAACTCTCCTCCCAAAACCCGGAAAAACCCAGGAAGGAATTCTGGAAAGGCTGACCCCGAAATTTGACCCCCTTGGGAAAATTACGCACTCCTGGTGAGTACGTTGGCCTCTGAACTAAATGGCTGGAAATGTTGGCCTCTCATTGCTCCAAAAGACAACTTGTGAAGGGCTGATCCCCTCACACTTCTCTCGGACTGAAACTCCTGAATCTCCCTCACTCCTGGAGCTGCCCTCCTCCAAGACTTTGTAATCTCTTTTAGTGATTGTGCTGCCTGTTGATTGCGTAACTCCTAGATGAATGGCTCTGTGTTCTCTTCTTTGGAAACTAAAGGTAAAGCTCCTCACCTGAGCGGGCACTCGAAGTCCCTTGAGGCTGAAGTTGGGATCTCTGCTCGGAGACACCCGTGTGCTGAACAACACTTGCAGACTTAGCTAAACAAAGTAAACGTGCTCAATATCTGTTAGAAATAAATTTTGAAGATGCATAATAGAATTAATGAGAATCTAGGGCCTCACTCCCTTTTATGCTTGAGACCCTAACATCCCCTTGTGATGCGCTGTCTTCCTTTCCCACGCTGCCCTGCCTTCTTTGCGCTGTCTTGGCCCACGCTGCCACTGGTCTGCTTGGCCCACGTTGCATTTGCGTTGTCCCTCTCCCTGCGCTGTCACTTGGTCCCCCCTGGGCCTCACGCTGAAATCATTATGTTGGCTAAGTTTCTTTAGGGAGATTAATTCTCCTAAGTTGGGTTATGGGTCCCAACACTCTTTTTATTTATGGCTGAACATTAGAAAAGCAAAATCTGAGCAAAAATTAATATTGCCAATTCGCTGCTGCTAATTGGGAATATTACAGTCCTCCCCGCCAAAATGTTGCTTGTCCTCAAGCAACTGCAAGGATGGATGCTGCAGGATCTTCTCACTCTCTCAAGTGGCATCCTCATCCGGGAGATTCCTCCATCTCACCAAATACTCCTTGCAGTCCTGCTCCGTAACTGTCTCTCCCAGGTGTCTAGAATAACTTTTGGCTGTAACACCAAATGCCCCTCATCATCTGTAGGTGGGAGCTCCCCTATTGTAGTCACCTGCTGCCCTAAAGCTTTCTTCAAGCATGATACATGGAAAATGTTATGTATCCTACTTCCCGTCGGCAGCTCCAACTCATAAGCAGTCTCTGCTACCCGCCGAGTCACTCTGTAATGCCCATAGAAGTAGGGCTTAAGCTTCTCGGCCCCCTTTTGCTTCAGCGTAGACTGCCTATATGGCTGAAGTCAGAGGTAGACCAAGTCACCCACCTCAAACTGTTTCTCTACCTGCCCTCTATCTGCATACAACTTCTATTGGTTCTGTGCTATGGCTAAGTTGTCCTTAAGAGCTTGGAGTATATCTTGGCTCTCTTGGATCCAGTCCTTGGCCCTGGGGCCCTTGCTAGCGCTAAACATAACATCAACAAAAGTCAGAGCATGATATCCATAGAAAGCATAAAATGGAGACATACTGATAAACATATGGAAAGTAGTTGATCCAGGTGGATATTGGTGGCTACCCACCTATTCCACTTTGGGCCCCACCATTGTCTCTTTCAGTTTTTTAGTTTCGACACAATTTACTATTTTTAGCAATTTTTCAGGTCTTAAACTTCCAGAGCCATTTTGAGGCCCTAAACGACGTTTTTTGGGAAAACTGGGAGCAACATGGGTCCATGGACCGGTGTTGCTCACATCAAAAGTTGTAGTCCTTTGATAGATCTTTCTAATGAGGTATGGTACGCGTCAAACGAAGATCGTATGTCAAAGATACGTCCCCGGAAGTTGAAACACCAATTTACCCAAACGAGGCCCATAGTTTTAGCGCTTCATCTCCTAAGGTTAGGGTTTTGGATGTTTAGGGTTTTCCATTGTTTCTAAATTATAAACAGGCCCTCAAGCCTCATTGTAACACGGTTTAGAGGCTTGTAGCTGACACATCTCTTCTCAGAGATAAGCTACCAGCGCCGTAGCTAGTTTATTTTCATTCTGTTTGTAAGCAAATTTCAGTTCTTTGATATTAATGAAATGAAGTGTTATTTCTGCTGCATATTTGTATTTATGGTTATATGTGTATTCTGTTGCATTCCTGCATAAATTCAGATCAGTGGTATCAGAGTGGTTTGCTTTTTCTCGATCCTTCTTTGTATGTCCCCAACGAGGTCAGGGTATAAGGAGTTAGGGCTCGATCTAGTTGAACCTTTGCAAGATCAGCCTCTCAAACCCTGACAGCTGCCCATGGGGGATGAAAAAAAAAGATGAGGGAGCAGGAGATCCTATCAAAATATTGTTCAAGGAGGCCCTCGAAAAACAACGGAATGCGGTGATGGATAACTTTGCCCAGATCCTTCAACGACTGCCTGTCGGCGGCGCATCTGCATCCAACAACCACTATGAAGGCGCGAATCCCTTTAAGGTACAAGTAAACTTTGACATTCCCATATTTGAGGGTCAAATAGATGCAGATGCCGTAGATAGATGGTTGAATCTATTAGAAGGATATTTCTCGGTTCATGGCTTTTCTGATCGGGAGTAGATTATTTTTGCACTCCTCAAAGCTACCCGCCATGTCGAGGACTGGTGGGAAACCTACTGTGAGAAAAACGACGAGACAGAACCCTCTCTGTTCTCAGCCATACCCACTTGGAATTCTTTCCGAAACGCCATCAAGGAACAATACTATCCTGTGGGGAGCTATGAGAACAAGTACATACAATGGACCACAATATGACAGCAAAGGGATCAAGATGTGCATGAGCTGACGAATCTGTTCCATACCCTGTGCACAAAGTTGGGTATCAAAGATTCGGAGAAACATTTGGTTCTAAAGTATCGCAGTTGTCTGCACAGATACATTCAGGAGGAAATGGAGTTCCTTGACATCTCCTCGCTTGGTACGACATACCGGTATGCTGCCAAGATTGAGCAGAAATTCAAACAGAAGCAAGACTTTGGATCTGCGAATCAAAAGCAAGGGAAAGGTGCCCCCAAACCGCAGAACAAAGGACAAATCCAAGGCATGGCGGCCCAAGACAACCTGCCAAAGCCACAAGCAAAGAAAAACATTGCGAAGTCAAAGAAGGACACGGGAAAGTGGTGTGAGTTCCATAAGAGCTCCACTCACAATACAAGTGAGTGTCGGGCCAAGCAGTCGCTGGTGGCCAAGATGAGGGCTTCTGAATCAGATGCATGCTCCGAACCTGACAAGGGAATGACAAAGAGAAGCAAATTATTGATGCAGAGCCCAACGCCACTGTTGCCACTGCGAAGATCCAGAAGGAGGAACCGGAAGATCCAAAGGAGGAGGAGCGTCTTTTCCACTCCCAGATGTGGGTAAAGGGTTCCCTGCTATAGTTCATTGTCGACAATGGAAGCCAAAAGAACCTCATTTCAGCAGACGCCGTGAAGCGGTTGGGCATGCCGACCAAAACACACCCACAACCATACACCATCAGGTGGTTTCACCAAGGACGGGATCTCTGCGTCAGCCAGCAGTGCCGCCTTCCCTATAGCATCAAGCCCTTCACAGATGAGGTATTATGTGACATTGCTCCTCTTGATGTTTTTGATGTATTATTAAGCCAACCATACTTGTGGAAACGACATGCTGTGTATGAGTCTCGACCTCACACTGTTATTGTTACTTTGGGAAATAAGATATACAGGATACCAGAGGTACCATCGCTTGCCGCTATCTCTTTGGCTACTACAAAACAATACAATAAGCTCATTTCCCAAACTAGGAAATTTGTTTTCCTGATGATCCGCCCCCAGGGCAAGAAGAAGACTGTGGCCACGACCTCCAGACAGGGCTCCTCTGCACGACAACAACAAATGGACAAGGTTGTGGAGGAGTACGGGGACATCTTCACCTCACCCACAGGGGTGCCTCTACACTGTCAGGTCAAGCACCTCATTTATCTGGCCCCAGGTGCACTGCTACTCAATGGACTGATTTATCGGCGCTCTGTTCTGGAGAACAATGAAATGAAGAGGTAGATTCAGGAGCTACTGCAGAAAGGTCACATTTGGCCAAGTTCATCGCCCTATGGGAGCCCAATTGTGTTGATACAGAAGAAGGATGGGACTTGGAGACTCTGTATTGACTATCGGGCACTGAACAAGATCACTGTCCGGAATAGGTACCCGATCCCACAGATTGATGACCTTCTGGACCAACTCAAAGGGGCGAAATATTTCAGCAAGATCGACCTTGAAGTTTGGGTATCACTAGGTACCAATCGAACCCTCTGATGTGTGGAAGACTGCCTTCAAAGCCAAGGAGGGCCTTTTCGAATGGTTGGTCATGCCTTTCAGGTTGACGAATGCTCCCGCAACCTTCATGAAGTTGATGGACGACATCTTGTGGCCATTCACCAACTCATTTGTAGTGATGTACTTGGACGACATTCTGATCTTCAGCCAGACTTGGGAAGAGCACCTCCACCACATCTGGCAAGTCCTCCAAACACTGCGGAAACACAAGTTGTGTGCCAATTTGGAAAAGTGCACTTTTGGCATGACCCAGGTTCAATATTTGGGATACATTATTGATGAAAGGGGGGTGCATGTGGATCCAACCAAGATCCAAGTCATTCGGGATTGGCTAGCCCCAACCACTCTAACATAGCTTCGCAGCTTTCTGGGTCTTGCTAATTTCTATTGCAGGTTCGTGTTGGGATTCTCTCATATCACTTGGCCCTTGAGTCAAGTCACCAAGGGAGGAGCGAAAGCAAAATTCTTTTGGTCAAAATCTCAACAGAAGGCATTCGTAGAATTGAAACATTGCCTCTGTTCTACCCCAGTGCTCACATTACCAGACTTGCAACAACCATTTGAGATCAAGATAGATGCCTCTGACTATGCTATCGGGGCAGTTCTTACTCAACAAGGGCATCTAGTGGCATATCATAGTGAGACATTGTCCAACACAGTTCGCAAGTATCCCACTTATGATAAAGAAATGTATTCCATTGTGCAGGCTTGTCGACAATGGAAGCATTACATTTTGGGGAAGGAAAAAATCATCCACACAGACCACCGACCCCTCCAATTCATACAGACACAAGGGAAGTTGCAGAATGATTGCCATCAGAAGTGGTCCACAAATCTGCAACAATTTCATTTGAACATCAAGTACAAGAAGGGTAACACAAATAATGTTGCAGACTGCCTCAGCTGACCACCGATCGTGGCGCTAACCACCGTTCTCAACTCTTGTGGGCACGAGACTTCTGATTGGCCGCTTCTCTACAAGAGTGATTCAGAATTCAACCACACATACAAGGCACTCTTGGGGGGTAGCAAGTTCCAAATTTTAACCTCCAAGATGCACTGTTATGTCACCTGGGATACCTTTGTGTTCCTTCAAGTGAGCGTGCCAAGAAGATATGGGAAGCACACTACAATCGAGTCGCTGGGCATTTCGGGGTCGAGAAAACAGTGGCAGTACTGCAGAAGTATTTCTATTGGCCGAACCTTCGACAGGATGTTGGGAAGTACATCAGATCCTGCACTGCTTGCGCCATTGCCAAACCGACCATCAAGAAGCAAGGCCTATATACTTCACTACCTACCCCTAGTCGACCTTGGGAATCCATCTCCATGGATTACATGCTCTGCCTTTCTTCGCTAAGCATGGAAACGACTGTGTTTTCGTGGTCGTCGACAGATTCTCGAAGATGGCCATTATGGCGGCCTGCAAGAAGAATATCACAGAAGAAGCCATTGCTAAACTCTTCTTTGAACGAGTGTGGGTGCACTTTGGGATCCCACAGTCTATCATATCAGATCGAGACAACAGTTTCCTCAACACATTTTGGTCCAGCCTCTGGTCAATGCTAGACACCAAGCTCACCAAGTCCACAACTTTCCATCCCCAAACTGATGGCCAGATAGAGGTCGTCAACGGGGTGATTGTACACATTCTGCGCATGTACAATTCAAAGCATCCACGCACATGGGATGAGAACCTCCCTTATGTACAACACAATTATAACTGGGCTCTCCACAGCTCAACCAGCCACAACCCTTTTTCAGGTGGCTTTGGGATTCTAGCCACTATGTCCCATTGACGTAGCCATGCCATTTGCGGTTACTCAGGCCGATTCGGCTCATGTCCAGTATGAAGCTGATAGAGCGAACAACTTCACCAATCGCATTCAGCACATTCGCCAACAGGTTCATGACATATTGGACAGAGCCAATGCTTAGTACAAACAATGGCATGATCAACATTGGGTGCCACACAACTTCCAGGTGGGCGAAAAAGTGTGGCTACATTTGCAGAAGGAGTGCCTCACTAGACCCCACCGCAAGCTTTGCCCGCTCCGATATGGGCCGTACACCATCATCAAGGCTATAGGGAACAATGCCTTTGAGCTTAGTATTCCACCATTCCTTGATCTACACCCAGTATTCAATGTGGACCGCCTTCGTCCCAATTTCCCACCTTTGACATTGCAGAACAACTCACACCAACAAGGTTAAACCCAGACTGCATGGAACAGGCCACCACAGATTGTATCATGGACATGCAAATCAAGAACACTCGCCAATAGAAGATCCAACTGTATCGAGTTGTCAAAGCCGGCCAACTCCTGCACTAAGGCAAGTGTGTATAGGGTGATGGATGTATCTCCTCTATGATGATTCTTTTTCATTAGATTGTAACATCATTGTTCCAAAGCATATAATTTCCTTGAATAGAATTTCATTTATGACCTTTCTAAAGTGACTTTCTAAAAATAGACATTCATGCCTATCTTTGCAACCATGACTTTCCAAAAATAGTAAATCACCTTCCGTTAATTCGTAATCATATATACATGATGGAAAATCACTTAACTTGTCCTTAATCAATCCCAATTATTTAATTTTTAACTTAATTATCAATATTATTATTATTATTACTATTATTCTCTTTATGATATTATTAAAAAGATATGGAAGTGTCTCATGTTGAAAAATGTAACTAGGTTCGGTCATCATATTTGTATTTGAGTCATTATGAAATGTATCTATCAAAGAATGAAGAAGAAAATTTTATTATTATTACAATGACTTATTAAAGAATGTGTTTCATGCTTGGGTCATCATTTATAGGTCAAAGTCTCCGTTTAGGACTTCTAGGTTTTATATCGAGTCATTAGAGTCATTGTCCATTTATTGAGACCCTTCTTGGGCTTTTGAATGTAAAAAGAAAAATTATTGAGTCAAATATGTAATTTGTCACCTCCACACCAAGTCGACCCTTGCTTGATGAAGTCGGCCTACATTAGAGCAATTCGACCCACACGAATGCTATATATAGAAGTACAGTTCGATCTATTTGATCATCGACTCAACAAGTTTGATATACACAAGAAGAAGTGCAGGAAAAGTGCAAAGTTCCAAGATAATAAGGAGAAGTGCAGGAGAAGAAGAAAATCGACGTTTTGGGTTATCTCTCTACGAAGTTACTAGGCAGTTGTAGGGATCGAAGTTTTGTAGTTGTAGGGGTCGAAGTTGCAAGGGTCGAAGTTCTGCAGTGGTAGGGGTCGAAGTTGCAGAAGTTGAAGCTGCTGGGATTGAAGTCTTGCGGCTGCAAGGTCAAAGGTCTAGATCGAAGCTGTTGGAAAGAAGGATTGACTTGGTGATTGGAGGAAGTTTGTATCTAGGTCAAAGAGTTTAAGATTGTCTCATCTTAACTATTGAAGGAAGATGTTTGACTAGGTTTTTCCCTTGATAGGGGTTTTGCCCTGGCTGAGTGCCTAGATCTTGTGTCTCTTGTTCTTGTGATCTTCATACACATATAATCTGGTAATTACTTGATGAAAGATAATATAATAAAGAAGTAAAAGAAGCCAACATAATTCACAAGTAATTATCAAGGAAGAGAAATCAAACCCTAATTCTACTAGCATTGATTTCTCAGCGTCTCAATCATGTCATATGTAACTCCCCTCAATTAATGCATATGTTATTCTCTCTTTCTTAATGGATTCATTCCTCTCTCTTTAATGCTCTTACGCACCTCTTACACCCTTTTACACACTTTAACGACTCGTCATAAAAATATTCCTCTTACACCTCTTTAATGCATATGTTACTTCTCTCCTAAATGCATAATTTACACTCCTCTCCTTTATGGCATACGTTATGAAATTTTAGTATAGGTGGTTCAAACAAAACTGAAAGATATGATTTCTTCTAGGAGAAATTCATCCCTGAGCTGCCAAATTTTAACAAACATGTCAACCATAAGAATCCAAAACACATCAACACATATGGACACTGGATTTTAGGTGGAAACCCAATGTGGGAGGAAGCCACCGCTGCTGTCATTCTGTCTTATTATTATAAAGAAAGTCTTCTTACATTTTGTATTGACACAGACTCTTGTCAGCACGCAGGTCCTATTTGCACGAGGCTACAACCTCCACAAGTTCTCCAGCTCCTATTGGAAGGGATCTACTACCCCCTGATCAAGTTTACTGGCTCCTACCGGAAGGAAGTTCCGACTCCCTTACGAAAGGCTACAACTCTTAGCACCTTGGTGGACCACAATTCAAAATTTTCATACTGGATCCACCTGTCTCAATCAACTATCAAAAACATGCAGACCACTACCCACACTAACCATATACCAAACTGAATACCAAGATACCAAACATTGATCAAGTTGAATAACTGAATACCAATGCCAATATACCAATCACTGAATCAGTGAATACCAATTACACCTTTGCAACCATATCACTAATCAAACCAATATACTAAAGCAAACCCTCTCAACAACACTTTCAATACCAAGTCATCCAAGCCATAACACTGTCAAGCCATACCAAGCCAAATAAATATTGTCAGCTTGTGAAATTTGAAACTTGAAAGTAACAAGCTCTAAGGCAGAAAGTTCATTGTGATAAATTTGTGACCTCATTGATTTGAAGTGAAACTTCTGAATTGGGTAAACTGCAGATTCCTTGGTGAAGATTACCCTGTTCAAGAAATTTCTACATGGAGACCATTTCTTTCGTATTTTTCTGCTCGCAAATGGACATGCATTCAAAGTAATTTCTGAAGGGAATGGCAATTCCTTGGGAGTAATATTTACTGATGTTGTGAACATTGGCATTGGGATAAAATCAGCAAGGGTTCAAAAAACCAAAAAATCATAACAATCGGGAAAATATCAGTAAAAATTGGCAAGCATCACCAAAATTAAGATACCATAAAAATATCTTTCAAAATCGGCAAACATCGGCTAGGCCAAAAAGTTGTGATTTCGAGATAAAATCGGGATGTTATTGAGATGTTCGCAAAACTGATATTTACAAAAGTTGAAATGACATCCCAATAAAGTATCATTGCTTTGTTTGCTTTTAAAATGAATCATATGATTGTGTCTTGTATGGCTTCATTTTGGTACAAGTCATTAAAGGAAGATGTTGAAACGTAATTTATTCGAGTTGTTGAAAATCTCACAATCAACTTCAATAGTCGAAAGTATAAAATTTCTCTCATTATTAAGAGATTTCTTGATTTTCATAAGTATGCTAATGTGTAAACTGTTATGTAATTCAACTTATAATTTCTTATTTCAATAATGTGTGTCATTTGTTCTTTGTAGGAGACAGAAGTTTCAGCAGTTAAATACATTTCATGGACACAATATAGGGAGATTTTACAGAAGGAAGATGCAGCGTATGTCCCATATGACGTAGATGGGCAGTATGGCCAACTTTTTAGAATATTGGAGGACAGGTGAGGTGCTTACATAGATATATTGCAAGTATTTATTCAATTTTATTTGTGGAATATTTTACTTAAAAGGGTTGTGTTGCGTATTGGTCTTCTCATGATTACAGTAGTCCTAAACTAGAGTTAGTAACAATATAGTCTTAATTTGCTTTCAATCGTTGAGTTTGCTTAATTAGTATAAAGTGTTTATACTCTATTATACTTTATACTCTATTAGTATAAAGTGTTTATACTAATTTTTAGAGGAGGCAGACTCATGTTAGACAGGGTTAGGTGAGGTAGATTCAGGTCAGGCAGACTCTGGTAAGGTAGGCTTAGGTGAGGGCTAGATTCAGACGGGGATCAAAAGAATATATTTTATTTATTTAAAAGCCAGAGCGTGAGTCACAGGGAAGGCAACGAGTCACAGGTATAATGGAAGTGGCAATATAATGCACTAAAATGGCCCCCTCTCTATATAATAATTTCTATATAATAATTGACAGTTTTCTCTCTAAGCGTTAGAATAATCCTTCGGTAGTGACTAATATTCAAGTTATTTAGTTTCTTAGTAGCACACAAGGAAGCAAAAGGGAATAAAGACTATTGAAATAATAGAGGAGAATTTATTCTCATTTGTATTAGATTTTGTTTAAATTAAATTGTTTCTATATAGTATATACAGAGCACATTATTCGATGTGTACCTTAAACAGCCGTATTTATATTTGTTTAATTGTGACATCAGACGTTTCTTTCTATGATTTGTCTCATGTAATTTAAAATTGTGTATTGATTGTAAATTATTTTTCATATTTTACAAGTTATGAATATTTTCAAATGCAGATACAAAGAAAACAGGGAAGCAAGGTGTTTGAACATTCACAAAAAGCTTGACCGATATGTCCCTGTGACTCTCATGGCAGAGGTTAGGAGCAAAAGATAATTGTTTTATTGGCAATATTAGAATGGACTAAAACTGTCTATAAATGAGTTCATTTCCTTTGCTTATCCAGAAATAAGTTTAATGTATTAGTTGTGACTCAAAGAATGAAGAAAAATCGCTCTTAGTTTTTGGTTTTGTTTCGGCCAAATGCAGTAAAATGGCAATTAGAACTGCAAGTTTAGAGGTCCTACAATTACATCCACAGTGGTAAAATACTTTCTATACCAATAGTTGTCCTCAACCGGGCTAGAAAGATGGGAGAATTACAGTTTACCATAGCTTATCCATAGAACATTATTTTTTCAATAGTTTAATGAATCGATTTCTTTTTGAGAAAATGCACTTATATTAATACAAGATAAAACATAATAGAATGGAGCAAGGGCTCATTTCTACCTAAAGGACAACTAGAATACCCTTAGGTTGGCTTAAACCCTGGACCTTGTAATGAGATTGCGTTTGAGCGTATACCTAGATAAAATTTTACTAAACTCAAGAGTCCCTCCAATTTATGGTCCGACATTTGTTTTGAAGACCCTGTATGAGTGTCACCTGGGTAACCAGTCACAGTGCTTGCCAGTTATCTAGGAGAGTTACTTGGATATGTAATGTATCATCAATTCTTGATGCTATTTCTACTCTCATTTGTCTCACTGCTTATCCTGCTTCTTTGGTTCCTTTGTTACAATAAACTTCTTTAGTTTCATGAACAATTGGATCATATATATATATATATATATACAAGGTTACTTGGAAGCGGAAGCGGGAGCGGGAGCGAAGCGCGGAGCGCCATTTTTAAAAGTTTCCGGGTCCGGAGCGTTTTCGGGAGCGTTTATATATATATATATATATATATATATATATATATATATATATATATATATTTTGATGCATATATGTCAACAAAAACATGTAGAATGATGAATTAGACATAAAAAACATAAAAACATAGATTGAATCATATAACATCAATCATCTAGAAGTTATAATCTTCATCAACCATGCCCACAAGTTGGAAGCATACAACATATTGACTCTTGAGTCTCGCGAATCATCAATCTGAAGGTTTCAAGCTTTCAAAATTCAATATATAACATTTATCATCATTGATTTCAAATTTCAATATCTAACATTTATCATCATTGATTCATTGATTTCAAAATTCAATATACATTTATCGTCATTGATATATAACATTTATCATCATTGATTCATTGATTTCAAAATTCAATATATAACATTTATCATCATTGATATTATATAACATTTATCATCATTGATTCATTGATCACCATATAACTTTCATGGAGCATCATATTCATAATTCATAATGACTTGTAAACAGTAAACTTATAAATGCCAACTTCAAAGTTTCACCTTTCAAATTCAAACTTCAAACTTAAATTGTCATTAAATATATGAAATCAGAAAGAGTCAAGTTTCAACTGTTCAACTGTCAACAACAAATAGAAAATAGTAAACAACAAATATATTTTATCTGGCTGGCCCCTTGCCATTCCCACGAGAAATGTCTAATTTTTGTGAGCCACGAGGAAATGTTGGTCTTCTAGTACTCTCAAGAGTACCACGACCACGACTAGAAGGTGGAGGCTGGATCTGCAAAGGAACAACAGTGTGATATCGAGGAGTGGCACTGGCACTGGCACCCGCACTGCTACCAGTAGATGGTGGGACTGGCCCTGTGTGTGGCGGTGTTGCTGATGCTTCATCATCATCCCTATAAAGTTATGCTTCCAATTCTTCCAGATGTAACGTGCCGTCCTCCAAATTATCATCCTCTGGGTTGTTGTCCCAGACTCTGTATGATTGATCCTCATTTGCCCGATCACAGTAATGGCTCAACAACCTCAAGTTATAATGCACATAAACCAAGCTTTTAGCTCGGTTTTCATTCAGCCTGTTTCTTCTCACATTGTGTATAAAGCTGTAGGTGCTCCAACACCTCTCTGCAAAAGAAGTGTTCACAACCTGTGAGAGAACTTTTTTAGCCAACTTTGGCAAAAGTCCCATGCCGCCATATGATTCCCACCATGTGAGAGCATCAAATCTGTCCCTGTCTTCCATTGCATAGAAAGAACCAAAGTTAGCAGTGCAACTGAAGTATTTGCCTAATTCAAGGCGCAATCTAGCACAATCTTCCCTGTCAGGTACCAATTTGTCCAATGCCTTCATGTACCCCTCTTGTACCTCTGGATCTGTGTGAGGTTTCACCCTAACCCCACCTCCGGGTGCAGGTTGGCCCAACCAAGATGGAGAGTAATATTTTGGCGTAAGGATATATGCCAAAGCATGTAGTGGAACATTGAGTTTATTCCACCGTGCACACACACAGTGATGAATCATAGCATACAAGTTGGGATCATTATCCTTAACAATATCTTTTATTTGCCCCAACATGCTATCCATCTGCTCATAAACCTCTCCAATCACTGGTTTATCAGTATCCGCAAAGCGAATCATGTTATAAATGGGCTTGGTAAAACTCACAATTTCCCTCATATGTGCCCAAAACAAATGGTCAAGGGCGGTCTCCTCCACATGTTCGAAACCTTGCCTGTCAACTATTGTTGCCGCCCTGTCCTTTAATAGCTGCCAGTGTGGGCTTGATACCATTGCGGCCAATGACTCTCTTACCTTCAAAAGGCGCCTGAAGGTGAGGTAATAGCTAGCAAATCTAGTTTTTCCTATTTTCAACAACTCCAATTTGGAGTGAGTACAGAAAAGCCCATGGGTATTGCTATGATTTGTAATAAATTTGATCATTTTTTTACCTCTCTTGTACAAATCACCAAGCCATTTGAATTGAGGTTGTTTGTTTTCGATGATATCATGCATCAAAAGGTTCATTGTGTGAACCAAACACCCAGACCAAAAAATGTTGGGGTATTTATCCTCAATAATTGCTCCTGCTGCCTTACAGTTAGCAGCATTATCAATGATGACCTGTATGACATTGTATGGCCCAGTCTGTTCAATTATATCAAGTAATGGTTCTGCAATGTTAATGCCGGTTTTGAATTTATCTGAATAATCATAATCTGCAAGGAAGACTGCACCACTAACCGACACAGCGAAAACATTTATCAATGGTTTTCCTTTTACATTGGTCCATCCATCAGAGACAATGGACAGCCCATGCTCATTCCACGAACTTGTCATTCTAGCCAAAGAATTGTTTATTTTAGCTCTTTCATGATCAAGACCCACGGTTCTGGCCTTGTCATACCCAGGGCTTTTGTATCCTTTGGGGCCATCATTAATGGCAGAAACCATTTCATGCCAATAAGGTGAGCGAAGAACATTGAATGGCACCCCACATGCATATAGAAACCGGTAAACTTTTGAATCCACATCATTCCTACAACCTTCGTCTAGGAAATCGGATATGGTTCTACGCCTTAATCCAGTGCCACTGCTTCCAAAACCACTGGCATGGGTGGAAGTTGAACTTGTTTGTCCATGATGTGTTGGGCCTAAATCAACGAAACCCCTAGATCTTTTAGATGATCTCTGTAGGGCAACCACCTCTTCCTTCCTATATATCTCTCTCTGTGGTGCTGGCACAAAAGTACAAACTTTGATTCCAAAATTTTTAGTTCCATCACCTGGCATTATCCCACAAAGGTGCCTTCTCAGACGGGTGTATGAACCATGGTATTGTTTATTGCAATGGGGGCAAATAAATTTAGTGGTTCCACCACCTTTCCCTCCTTCCATTTTCTGAACATATTTCCACAAAGGAGTTTGGTCTTGTTTAGTTGGGGAATCTATGTTCGCAGGTTCTCCACTCCCCACTTCCTCCTCGGCATAATCCTCCTCTTCAGGATTTTTTTTCAGATCCACCATAACCCTCCTCTTCATCCTCCTCTTCTCTGATTTGCCTCTTTCTTCTAGCACTCTCCAACACCATTATCACAAAGAAAGGAACCAACATGAGGAAAATCCCTAGCCATATAGCCATGATGGAAACAAGTTTCAAGTTTCTAGCCTGCAAAACAAATGGAAAAATGCCAAATGGGAATAGGAAATGCAACGAAGGAAAAAAAAATTCATTTTTTAAGTTTTAAATCCAATAAAATGCAACATTCAAGAAAAAATCAAGTTTTCATTTTTAAACAATTTAACAATCTACAAATTCATCCTAGAAAATACCAAATTGGATTAGAAAGCCTACCTCTTTCTTGCAATTCTCCTGTCAGCCTTGCGCTCTCCTTGCTCTCCTTCTTGCTCTCTCTCTCTCAACTCAACAAACAATAAAATGTAAAATGAAACCCCCCCCCCCATTATAAAAAAATCGATTTTTCACTTAGAAAAATTTGCGCGCGACGGGAAGCGTTTTTTTGTTCCGGGGAGCGTTCGGGAGCGAACGCTCCCCGAGCGTTTCCGACGTTTAAAAAACGCTCCTGAAGCGTTTTTTAAATGTCGGAAGCGCTCAGGAAGCGTTTTCGGAAGCGCGTTTCCGAAACGCTCCTGCACGGAGCGCGTTTCGGAAACGGGAGCGAAGGGGGTTTGAAGCTTCCCCGCAACCTAGTATATATATATATATATATATATATAAACTTGGAATGAAAGTGTTGAAAAATCAAGGGTCAGATTAACTTCTTATCTTGATTATCCTAGTGTTCTTTATCATCAAACAGCTACCAAACAATGAAGGTCAATGAGACAAGAGGACACAAAATGTAGGCTGCTAGCCAGGGCCAAAACCTCTCCTCTTGAGAGGAAAACCCACAAGAATTCTTCTCTTCTTATAGAAATTTCAAATGACGAATTCGAAGACCTAGGACACTTGACCAAGACCCCTCCAAGACCAAGTCAACCTCTTCTTTGATGGGCTTCAAAGTCAACGCCGGTCAAACTTGCTCCAATACTTCAGATTTAGGCCTTTCTTCAGAATTTCAGCTTCTATTACAGGTCTGCGACTTTCAGCCTTCCTGCACTAGCTGATTTTCACCCATGTGAAAAGTTTAGGGCAGAATTAGGGTGCTTTTCTCCTTTTCTTAACTTGGTCTTCCCTCAGAATTTCGGCTTGCAAGTATGATCTTTTGACACTAGTTTTCAGCTCTTTTTAAGGTCTGCAATTTATCACTTCAGAAACACTAGCTGCAGCTCACATGTGTGAGAGATATAGCCCTAAAACAGTCCTCCAAAGTTTTGATTTGGCTTCTTTGCTCCTTTTAGGTCTCTTTCTTCTTCCTTGATCGAACTTATTGCTGCTTGAACGAATGTACTTGGATGAGGTCGAGTTCTTCCTTATATATAGGCTTCCCATGGTGGTCAAATAGCCCTTTCATGAGGCTGACTTGGTCTTGGAGGGACTTTGACACATTTTATGACTTAAATAAATTTATTTTACATAATACAAAGTACCGCCCAATGGGGTCTTTCATATATGACAATGACTCAATTGACTTCTTGACTCTATGAAAAACCCTAGAAGCACTCAATGGGTGCATGACCTACAAATAAATTGACCTCGAGCATGAAACCCATGCTACAAATAATAATAATAAGAATAATTTTTATTTTATTTTACAATATACAAGGATCAAGAGTGCATTTCATATTTATGAAGACCGAACCTAGTTACCTATTTCAGCACTCCCTCTTAACTAGGGAGGTATTCATAATATATACAAGGTACTTGTACATTCTCATACTAAAGAATTATCATAAGAAGAGTCAGATTGGTAAGCTATCTCATAAGCTATCTTATCAACTTATATTAATGCATCTCATCATATCAACCAAAATTTCCATATATCAAGGCCTTGGCTAACAACTCTATCTCTCCACAAGATTAGAGCACAATTCTGGGGAGATCAATGATTTATATGCACCATTATCAATATCTCTCAAGGCACATACCCCATCTAGATGTTAACAAGGTATGTCCTTCTAGGACCATTCCTATCTTGGATCAACACATCGTCAAGTAATTTCCTCTTCGACTACTCTTACCCATTGGATGCCCTACTTCATCCTCAAAGAGTATCGAAAATCAGATGCTTACCAATCCTCCATTTTTTCTTCTTAAATAAGGCAAGAATGATGTGTCTATCTCTCCCTCTCAACAAGGGAGGATCCATTCATTCCTATAAAAAGGAATATACCCAAGCTCCCTCTTACCTAGGGACTTGTTATCAACCAAGGTTGCGGGGAAGCACCTCCCCCCTATTGAACCCGCTCCCAGAGCATGCTCCCTTGAACCTGCTCTCGGAGCCAATGCTTAGAGGGTGATATTAATGACAAAGATTCCTGTACGAATCTAGAGGTAATGATAAAGATACCTCTGGTTCAATCTATGTTTTTATGTTTTTTATGTCTAATTCATAATTCTACATGCTTTTGTTGACATATATGCATCAAAATATAAAAATTATAAAATATATATATATATATATATATATATATATATATATATATATATATATATATATATATATATTAAAAAAACGCTCCCTAAACGCTCCCGGATCGGGAGCTTTTGAAATGGGCGCTCTCGCTCCCCATTTTGGCTCCTGCTCCCAAGTAGCCTTGTTATCAACAATAGCTATTTGCTCTTCGGTGGAGATCATCGTACTATCAGCTATGTAGAGCTCCTTCTTTCGTCATCATGTCATGAACTTCAACTTTTTCATCATGGAGCCTTCTTCTTCCATAACTTCTTTGTAGGGCATCAACCATCTTTTGCATCACTTCTCCAATAGTCATGTCATCTTTTCCTACATCAGGGAGTGATATTTTAGTCACATCTAGCTATCCTTCATACAAATACCTCTTCCAAGTCATGTTTCTTTTAGGATCTTCCATCCAATCTCATGAGTACTAGTTGTAGGTGACTTCTACAACCCTCTTTTGGTAGCCCTGTTTCAACCCAACCAAATGATTTCTTAAAAATCAAAATGAACATTAAATAAATACTACCTCTTTATGATGGCCTTTCATGATGACATCAAATTCTAGCAACATCAACATTCTGCACATGCATGAATCCATCTCCAAGACATTCATTACCAAGGTTCTCCTTTTCTAGCATACACATTAGGGTCTTCACACCTTCTTCATACTCACACACTCCAGAATGGCAGTCATTTAAGACCCTTTCGGCTTCTTCATGAGTTATACAACGTCGAAAAACAAAATCTTGACCACCACACGCTCCAGAATGGCAGTCATTTAAGACCCTTTCGGCTTCTTCATGAGTTATACAACGTCGAAAAACATAATCGACACCGCGACGATAAAGAATGTCACCAACAATATTGTATTGTTGAGATTGGTATCGTATTCTACGTCGATCAGACCATGAAAGCTATGGCCGAAAGGTTTGGGTTTGAAGATATATAATGATATCTACATACCAAGGATCTAATCTACTGATTAGAAACAGAGATTCATCAGCAAGATGGTCCTCTGCCACTGTTTCAGGTTCAGTATAGGGAAAATCACACATAAGTTAAGCAAAAACCAAAGATTTCTTAAACTTGGATTTCTATAACTCCAAATCAAACTCCTATAGGATAAAGATCCATTTGGAGTATTTTCCCCTGAGCAATTGTTTCGTCAAAATGTACATCATCGGGTTGCAATTAGATATCACTATGGTCTTACGTAACAATATGTAATGACAGAATTGTTGGACAACTTGAATGGCTGCCAAGGCCAATTTCTCCACATGCAAATACTTGATCTTTGTCGAGGTAAGATTCCGACTTAGGTAATAAATCACATGTTCATTGTTGGAGTCATCCTCTTGAACTAAAACCATTCCAATCGTGGAATCAGACGCAGCTAAATACAAATAGTAATCTCAGTGATAATCAGGCGGATGCAAAACGGTGCATGGGTCAACGCGTGTTTGAGTGCATCAAAAGCTTTATTGGCAAGCTCGTCCTAGATAAATGGAACATCCTTTTTTAATAACCAAGTGAAACCTTTAGTTAACTCCGCATAGTTCAGAATAAAACGACGCAGAAAGTTTGCTTTCCCCCGCAAACTTGGAGTTGGCGAAGAGTAGGAGCAGGTAAATTAACGATGGCCTCAACCTTCAACGGGTCGACACGAATGCCCTCTTTTGAAACAATGAACCCAAGTAAATGTCCATTCTGTACACAAAAAACACATTTGTGTGGATTCAAACGAATGTTGTAATGTCTACATCTCATAAAGATGGCACGTAAATGTGTAGGATGATATTGTCTGCGTAAAGAATGAGTAGGTAAGTCATCTAATTAGGGCTGTACAATCTGTTTGATGTCATGAAATGCGTAAGGCATAGCTCTTTGAAACGTTGCACCGACATTTTTTAGTCCAAATGGTAATTTACAATATGCAAATGTTCCCCATGGACATATAAATGCTGTTTTAGGCTGATCAACAGGGAGTATGTTTATTTGATTGTAGCCAGAAGATCCATCCATAAACGAAAATATTTCGTTTCCAGCACCATCATCAACAATTTGATCGATGTAAGGGGTAGGATAATTGTCTTTAGGACAGGCCTTGTTAATATCCCTATAATCGACACATACTCTGATAGTCCCTTGTTTCTTGGTTACTGGAACTATATTAGATACCCATTCCGTCAAAGGAATAGGATAAATAAAACCTGCACAAAGTAATTTTTCAACTTCAACTTTAATTGTAGCAACTTTCGTGGATGTATCAGACATAATTTCTGTCTAATAGGTTTAGCATCCGGGTATGTCTTAATTTTGTGAATAATAATCTTAGAATCAATACCTGGCATTTCTTCATAAGACTAGGCAAAAATGTCTCGGAATTCCTGAAATAGTGCTTTGTATAAATTGATCTCTTCAATCAAGCAAAAAGTGCCGATATGAATATTTTCAGTTATCCCAGGTTTGATCGATATCTCAATAGGAGTTGTGGCGGAAATATTTCCTAAATTTGTCTCAGAATCTAAAAGAAGAATGGACATAGGATTTTGAGGTTCCTCAACATAATCAATCGAAAAAATGGATGAAAAGTCATTTTCGAGTCTATCAAGGTCAAGTAAAAACGAAGATCGATGATGAAGATCGTCCCGTGGTAATTCATCCAATGACAAGATTTCTCAGATATTTTCATCAGTTCAAAACATTTGTTGAAAAGGATCCGAAAATGATGTCATGGCTAAGCTTGATAAAGAAGAAGACTCTTCACTGACCACATTCATTTGATCAGTATTAGTTGATGGAATGTCAGAACATGATTGTACCGCTACATATGTCGATTCATATGGACTTAAAGGCATCTCACCACCATAAGAGTCCAATTCAGATTCTTAAGGCACATTCCATGTGTCATCAAATGGCATTGTGCTTGATGTAATTATATTGATATTGGCAATAGTTCGAGGTACATTAGGAGGAGGTATAGCGAAAGTTCCCATGAGAGCGGAATCTTTAACTAGTCCTACCCCAACATCTTCATAAGGGATAACCGTTTTTCCGACATGCTGGATACTATCCGTAGAGGTAGAGTCTGAAGCGGAGTAAGATAACTGATCACTTTTAACAATCTTTCCCTTATCAGGAAACATGATCATCTGAAAGATTGATGAAACCACAACGATCATAGCATAAGACTAGCTTTGACCTAGAAGAAGGTTGTAATCAAGAGGGGCATCAGGAACTTCCACCTCAAGCATTACGGTTTTTCCTTCTACCTCTATAGGCAGATCCTGGAGTATTCCGAATGGGCGAAAACCTCTTCCATCAAAGGCTTTAAGAATCGTCAGTGACTGGTTGATTGGTGGAGAACCAAGGGTTTTCCAACAAACTAAGGACATAATGCACATAAATGCTCCCTCATCAATTACTGTGCGAAAACTCGCCTAGATTTGACTAAAACTGGAATTTGAAAAGCCATTTGATGTAGGAGTCTAGGTACAAAGTTCTCGAGATCAAAGATAATGAGATTAGAGTCTTGAGGATCAATCGCTCCTATAGCTGATAATAGTAATTTCCTCTGAGCTGGACAAGATTGCAGCGCTTTGAGGGCCGACATTGCTGAAGGGGATATGGCCAAATCTTTAACAATATTGTAATTCTTAGCGGCTCTCGCATGTGGTTGAAAGCCGATTTTCGAAGTACACCTTTGGCAGGTGGTTTAATCACTAAATCAGGATTAGGTTTCTCAATTTGTAATGGTTCAGAAACTGAAGGAGTTGATACTGGAGGTTGACTGGATGATTCAGTTTCCTTTCCAGTTACAGGACTCGTAGATCCATAGTCTTGAGATCACGTCACAACCATGACCTGGGATATCATCAGGATATCCGCCAATGAATTGGAAGAAGATCCGATCATTTTGCTGTCTTGTGATGGAAAATAATCTTTGAGGACAACGGGTGTGGGTGAACCTTTGACAAATTTGGATACCTCGACCCAATATGGGCACTCTTTGGTGTAGTGATCCTCATCACAAATAAGACAAGGATAACGAGGTTTCAGTTTTTCGTCTAATGGTTCAGTTTTTTTCTGCTTTCTCTTTGGAAGAAGTGTTTTGTTTATTTTGACCCTTTGCTTTCTTCTTATTTCCGGATGATTTAGCTTTGGTTGTAGATGAGTCTACGACATGAATCTCGACAGAAGTTTCTAGGGAAGGATCTCCTTTAAGTGAATCTGGTAGAGTTATGATTGGAGAAGTAGATTTAGATGATTTCTTCTTACTCTTTATCATATTAACTGTACCAATTACTCCGTCTGCGGCATGAGAACCAGAAGGAGTTGTAGTGAGTTGACTTGGGCATGGTAAATCATGAATTTTTTCATACAAAGTACCAGACTGTGTGTGAACAAAGTCCAGGTATTGAGCTTGAGCTACGACTTGCTCTTCTATTACAATGCCTCCTTTAGCTACATCTTCAGTAATCTTAGGAAGTAATGATTTGATGAACCATTCAGCTAGAATTTGATCCAGAATGAAAACTTTGACTAAGCGGCGTCTATGTCGCCATTTGTGTATGTGATCTGAAATGTAAGTAGACGTACTTCATTTTAACGAAGTCAAAAGTTTCGTGCCATTATCATAATGGACAGGCAACTAAAAATGAGTTAGGAAGGCTGTTGCTAAAGCGTTGAAATTGTTGAAAGAGCCTCGTGGTAACTCAATGTACCACTTTGCGACTAAGCCGATCAAAGTTATTTGAAAAAGTTTCAAACGAATCGAATCATCGATTAAGAAATTGGATGCACACCACAGATGATAAGTCATCACATGATTCGAGGGGTCTTCTCCTAATTTTCTTTCAAACTTTGTAATATCACTTGGCAACTTAGTAAGCATTGCTGGCCAAAATGAAAGATACTGAATTGGATCATTCGTTAGCCAAGACAAGTCTGGTAAATCTAAAGTTGCAATGAATGGTAACTGCCAGTTAGGGTCTTGCTGAGCAAATTGATAACTTTGAGGGACAATGCCAGTACCCGGAGGAGGATATCCCAGAAAACTTGGGATAGCCTAAGCAGTTGGAATTGGTATACCTCCAGCGTATCTAGGGTTAGCCATACCAAACTGAGGTTGAGCTGGTATTTGATATGTATAACTAGGGTATGGTTGGCTCTGATAACTGGATTTTGTCCCATTTGTCCATATTGAAATTGCCCTTCAAATGGTTGACTTTGAACACACTGACCTTGAAAGGGTTGACCTGTAAATGGTAGACTTGTTTGTGCCATTGTTGCACTAGATTGTCCTACAGAGGGTTGAGGAATAGACTGAACTGTAGGTCCAGTTTGATGAGTATTAATCTGAGGAATTTCCTATGTAACAGTTGGTGTTGTCGTTTGAAGCGTTGTAACAATAGGGGTTTGAGAAACTCCCGGGATAGGTGTAATTGGTTGCTGAATAGAAGTTTGCACAACAGATTGGATAGGAGTACTCGGAGTACTTGGACCAGCTTGCTGACTACTTGGCACAGATACCTGTGGGGTAATTTGAAGCACACCTTGAACAGGCTGTTGGACTTGGGTAAAACCAAATTGTCCAGTTGGCTGGGCAGGTTGATTATAAGGTACTTGCAATGTAGGTTGCAAAGACTGTTGTGTAAACAAAGGGTTCCACATAGTATTTATCCCTGGGTAAGGAGTTCCCATTGAAGGTTGCGATGCATAAGGTTGACCATAACCAGTTTGAGGCATCAAAACATAAGTTTGATAATTACCAGGAATATTTTGCCCTATAACCGGGGGAAAGGTTCCAGTAAAAGGTTGTCCTCCTTGAAAAAACAACTGCTCTTGAAAAGGCTGTTGCCCTTGGAAAGGTTGCTGCCCTTGGAGAGGCTGCTGCCCTAGAAAAGGTTGCTGCCCTTGGAGAGGCTGCTGTCTTGGAGAGGCTGCTACCCGCCAGGCGCTATATAGCCACCTTGTGAGCTAACTTGAGGGATATTCCTAGAAAACATATAAACGTGTTATGTTGTCAAAGGTTCGCTGGTAGATTCATATAAACCAGTTGACATGGTAGAAGTTTCGGGGAATGGAGATGCTCTTGAGAAAGTGCCAGAAAGCGACTGGTACCTAGCAGGAATAGAAGGACTGCCATACAAAAATGTTTCTAGTGATGAAGAAAACATAGATGACTTAGTAGACACGCTTTGAGAAGCCATGTTACTACCTCTCTGTAAAGAGTAGAATGGTATGCGACGTGGTGACTGAGTGTAAACAGAGCTGTGTAGAAAATCGGTAAATTGATGATACCAAGGATCCGGTACAAAAGGAATGAAAGGGTAAATTTGCTCATTATACCTTAGATCTAAAGATTCTTAACGAGAAGGAAGTGTAATCTCTTCTTCCACGTCAGATATCTCTTCAATGCTAATTAGGCCAGGGGAAGATTCTCAGTGATGAGAAGTTTCACTCGAGGTGAACGAGGATGATCAGGAGTCGGGGCTATGAGATCCGAAGGTGACTTAGACGAAGTGGAATCAGACTCAGGCTCAAATATTTCAGGTTTAGTGAATTGCGTATCTGACAACACACTAGTAATAGATTCAATTGTAATTACTTCGGAAATTTCTGGTTGTTCTTGATCTTTTTCAGTTATCTGAGGTTGATTAACTTTGAAATCAGGATGTATTACAATGGATGTTTCTCCTTGTTCAGTAGACCCGTTTCCTGATTGTTGAACTCTTTCAGTTTTGATTTTTTCCAATTGGCTAGGTGTATATTCAGGGGGTTTCCCCTGCATTCTACGTGAATGTCTCGGTAATTCTGCCACGGTTAATCTTTTTAACACACGAAATCAAAAAATTTCAAAAGAATACATCTAAGGCCTCTAAAAATCAAGCAAATGAACACGCGCCTACAAAATCTAAGAGACGAGCCGCACAGAAATAGTTTGTTTCCACAATAAAAATACTAGTTGGTGATGAAATCCAATGTCGTGGAAATTAATGTGGAAAACTGGCGGTTAGAACAGTTACCCTAAGAACATGTTTAATGAAAGAGTCTGATGCAAGTAACTTCACTATGCCAACTCGAAGTGAAGAGTACCCTCTAGAAAGTCCAAGTGAGTCTAGTCAATGTCTGCTCTAGGTACAGTGGGACCTTCCCTCCACTGTCACCTTGGGAAAAATCCTAAAGATTATGGCCACTATGGTCACCAACTGAGACAATTGCACCTGGGGGAACAGTCTGTGGTCCAATATACACGCAGGGGGAGAGTATTAAAGCTTCAATCCCCTTGAAAGCTCCTCGACATGGTAAATCCGAGGTTTGCTAACAAGTGACCCGAGGCTCTTCGACAATGATTTATCCGAGGTTTACCGTTTGTATTACGTGCACATCTTGTGTTTTCACCAATGAAGTAGGTATGATTACTGCAGTGGGTCCGACATGACCTCGTGCTTGACTCTTTTAAGAAGAGCTTCCCAGAGCACAAATGCAACTATTGGATTTCCCTACCGCAAGATTCTACTTGTTTGTTTTATCTGCTTTGGAACGTTAATTACAACCTGTTGACCGCACTTTGTCAACTACCCCATAGCAGTACACCCCCATTTTTCAAATGGGATTCGTCATGTTCGACGTGGTTGCGCCATTCAGATTCCATCATCAGTCAACAGTCGACAGTTTTACAAATGATGTAAACCCATTCTGCATGTTATGATGTAAATGATCTAAGTAAGACCGTCAATGTATGTAACAACCTAGGTAAGCCTAGTATGTTGTTGATGATCTCTATCCTAGGAGGTTTTTTGTCTCACTGATTCACGAAAGTGATCGGTAGAGTTCTTCCCTCCAGCCTCACCCCAAAGCTAGGGTGGATTTTTTCATCAACATACTAAGTGAGTCCTAGTGTTCTATCGAGTCCTTGTAAAAGTAGTTTGAACTACTTGGTCTACTAGATCATATTTTGAGTCGCAGAATTGGGTATTTATTTGAGGGTCTATACAAATGGGTTTTCCCCTTTCATGTATGTAAATGTATTATCTCATGTAAAAGAGGGTTGGAAAAATAATTATAATCCCCTCTTAGTCAATTAGTTAAATTTTCTGGTCAATTAATTAATAAAATCCTAAACTAGAAATTTAATTAATTTAGGGTCCTAAATTAGGATTAAATCTTTAAAGGCAAAATTTGTTGGTCCTTGGAAAATGATTTTGACAGCCCCAGGCCAAGGGAATATTGAGAATTTTTAAAAAATATTGGACCCTTGGGCCCTGGTGGTTAAGTCAAGGTCAAAATTTTGGGGTAATTAACTTAAAAATAATATTTTTAAGTTAATTAAAATTGAATTAAATGATAAATTCGTTTTTTCCCCAAAATTTTAATTTCAACGTTCCGGATTAAAAGATAATTAAATCTTTTGGACGGTTGAGATTATTTTGACGAGGATCATCCAAACTAGCCGTTAGAGATCTAGTCCTATAAATTAGAGGTCTTTGTTATTCTTGAATGATCCGATCTCAGAATCGTGCAGTTGCTCTTAGAAGCTCTTGTAAACTTTTTGAGGAATAAAGCTAAAGACTTTGGGGTTACGAATCTGGATGTTCCTTCTCAGATCTATGTGGTGAATTGTCTCTAAACTCTGCTACTTGGTTTCTTGCATTTTATGATTGATGGCCTACATGGATTAATCTGCATACAGGTATCTTGTGCAGTTTTCTGGGTTTATAAAATAACATTCTGATTTTTCTAAGGGTCTCATGTTGTTTTCTTAAATCTCTATGAGTCTAAAGATCCAGATCTAAGTGTGCAGGGAAATTTTTTTTTAAAATTGAGCGTCTGGGGAAGTTTTCAGTTGGACCAGCCGACTCTCAATGAACATAAATCTGATAAGCTCTTGATTTGTTAAATTCCGGGTCTATCTTACGATATTTGGGTTTTGCAGGGTCTTCTAAGGCTTGTGCCTCTCATCAAAATCTTAATCTCTGAAAATTGTGCTAAAATGGATTTCAGATCTAACCATGAGGGTTTTAAATTTGTAAATTAGTGTAAATTTGTAATTTATCTGTGAGGGTTTAATTGTTTCTTGGTGTGTGTCTTCAGATCTCACTGATTGTTGCAGGTTGCAGGTTCAAAATCGAAATTTTTTTTAGATCTAAGGCAGATCTAGCCTCCAAAGGCCAGATCTGGCCTCAAATCCCCACTGTGGGCAAATCTGGGCATTATTGGTTCAAGAATTTTGAAAATCTGAGTGTAATTGAAGAAAGTTTGCTGGGCGAATTTGTGTGCACTGGGTTCAATCGCTGTCAATTCCCATCCAATCTGCCCTCATCTGCTTTCGCTTTTCCATCATCTGCCATTAGAGTTCTGCATGTATCTGCCCATTGATCTCTTTATGCCCTAGCCGTCCTGCATCCATTTCTGCTAACCCTCGATCGCTGTCCCTCTGCCATCCAATCCAAATCTGTAAAACTGCAAGCAAAATCACATCGAATTTATCCTCCCGTCCGTAGAACTGCTCCTGCCGTCCAGCGTTCACTCCATAGGCATCGTCCACCTGCAGATAGCATCCAAATCGCATCCATTTCAAATTTGTTTTGCCCTTGCGTCCAGGTTTGCCGTCCGTGAGCCGCTTCTCTTCACATCGACCTGCAAAACGACAGAAATTCAAACGCATAACAAAACACAAAGCATAAAACGCGTCCAGTCTCCTTCTCCACTGTCGACGTCCGTCCGTCCTCGAGCCTGCAAAACGACAAATCGAAGTTATTCATATGCGTTTCAGATTTCGGATTTTTCTGAGTCGGCTTTAGTTTCGGTTTTTCATAATTATTTCTTTTAGCGTTTGGTTAGTTTGATTTAGGATTAGCATTAGTTGTAATTTCATCTGATTTTGAGAAGGGTTAGCGTTAGTTTTTTTAGAGTTAGGTTTCGATTCTTGTTAGATTTTAATTTAGTCCTTTTAGAGTTTTAAAGTTGGCGTAGATTAGAAGTCGGTTTAAATTAGTTTTAATTTAATTTTAACTTTAGTTTTAAATTCTAGATTTTAAATTTTATTTTATTTTTAGTTTAGTTTAAACTTTAGATAGGAGTTTTTTATTTAGATTTAGATTTGTTTTAAATTTAAAAAAATAATAAAAAATATAAATATTTTAAAATCCTAAAAAATAGAAAATAGAAAAATATTAAAAAATTTCAAATTTTCTATGGTCAACTGAGACTTAAATTTTTTATCTAAGTTTTGACTATAGAGACACTTTCTGGATCGAAATTAATTGAAACATCTTAAATCTCTGGCATTTTCATCTTATTGCTTCATGGTTGTGGTGGATTTTTTCAATTAAATATCATTGATCAATCGTGTTTTAATAAGCAGCAGTTAGTCATCATTTACTGGTTTGTAATTGCATAACGGGATTCTGTTTGACTCCACAAGGCACTGGTCTTAGCGTGATATCTAATCTAGATCTGTGGAATCTCGTTCATTTTATAAGTATTTGATGTTTTAGCTGTGTCTCCTGGATTTGTCATCTTCATTTATAATAGGGTCTACCTCCCTTAACTTGCAAAGAGACAGTTTAAAGAGAGAGATTGGGGATAAGAGTGACAGCCCCCAATCTGAGCCGTTGTTGTGGTGCCAGGACAATCTGTCCGACAACACAACCCATTCCAAATCACTAGCCCAAGCTAAATTGGTGAAATGAGCCCTAGAAAATGTAAAAAGATATCTAGATTGATTTTATTAAGCACTGTATTGATTTCGCTGTTATTTACGCAGAGGGGTATGGAGATGAAACTTGATGATATTGTGACCTGACTCAAAATACTCTAAATGCATCAATATGAAAATGCAACTCTTTATTGCGATGAATTTCTATTTAAGAGAAAGTTGAAGGACTTTTGGACTCAAATAGTAGAAGCTTCCTAAAACTTAAAATAAGATTTCATTTTCATCAAGAAAACAATTTCATTTCCAAGCATGACTAATATCTCTTTTGTGATGACAAATTTCGTTTATTAGAAAGCCAAAAAACTACAATTTGATGAACAAACAAATTTCAAAAGAAAAGCAACTCCTAAAAACCCTAAAAAGTATAAAATCTTCAAAGCAAATCAAAGTTCTAATTAACAATCATAACTAAGATACATGAGTGTCTTTTAATGATTTCTTTTAGTTGAAAGCAAATGAAAAATATTTTCCACTTGAACTCACAGAAATGAAATCATGAAAAACTAGTTTTAGACAAATCAGACTTCGGTGATCTAGAATTTTTTTCCTTTATGCAATCGAGTAAGAAACAAATACTCAAATAGGTAAGGTTGACAATAATCCTAGTGGCTCAAGAAGGCAATAACAGAAACCCAATGATCTTTGTCAAATCAATCTATCTTCCAAAAAGAGCAATAACAAACCAGGGCAAACCCTAGCTGAATTATGCAAAAAAGATGATTTATCAAACAAGACTCTAAGGTGTTAAGGAGGAGTTCATAGACAAACTCTGAGAGTTGGTATAGATCAGGTTAAACCTTAAGAATTTGGTTATTTGACTCTGGAAGAGAAAATCTTAATTTTTTCAAAATTTCCCAGGGGGTGCGCAGCTTTTCAGTGCAAACTAGTGCGCATGCGCACTGAAGTATACTAGAAAGTTGCATAGGTTACCGCTCTGTTTTCCACAGAAAACCACGCAGGGCAGAGAAAAGTTGGAAAAAACAAACTTAAGGCTTTCTAGTTCAGAGAATCTATAAGGTTATATACCCAACCACACTCATAAAAGTCAAACTAGGAAAGCTAGAATGTCAAACCAAAAAAAAACAAAGAAAAACTAAATTGGTCTTCCCCAGTGGAGTCGCCAATTTGTTTTGTGGATTAATCCCTCTTGCAGACAAGAGCGATCTCCCTAATACCGCAACAGGTAACTAGAAACAAACAACCATTTCAATGCCTTTTTCTCTAAATGATTTGCATTTTAGATTATTATAACTTAGAAATGAGGAGGTTATGTTCCTACCTTTAAATCAAGACGTTTGATGTAGCCTTTTGTTTTTCGCTCCAAAGCAATGCTTCAATGCTGAGAAGAACTTGCAATCACAAACAATGCAAAAGATCAAAGCACCTGCAGTATATAATAATCATAAATATCAGTTCAACTTAGTGATCAAGGAGTCTAAGTATTGACATCATTTCAATGAATTCAGAAACAAGACAATGAGAAAAAGAGATTCATATGTATTATCAAAAATCAAAAAGAGCAATCTTACAACTTGAGCCTTGATGTTGTACAAATTTCTCCCATGTGTCTGCGCAATCGTTTTCTCGGTTTGACAAGCCTTCCTCTCTAGAATGACCAACATGAAGTCTTTGTGTACAAAGGTGTGATCTTCAATGTACAACCAACAACTTACTAATTTAGAATCTATGAACTCTATGAACTCTCTCGACACAAGTATCTACCCTTCAACCTGAAACTTCAACTCAATTTATAGAGTTATTGAGGGGGTTTCAGATCCATGAAGAAAGGGATGAGATCCTCTAGTGAAGGGATTAGGGTTCCTTTAGTTAAGGGATAAGCTCCATGAGTAGAGGGATAAAGCTTGAACTGACGCGACTCTAGAGGTTTCTAGTTGGGAGAATATTTGACCAACTAGGCTTCTAGAAGTTACCTTTTCGTGTTTACTTCCTTTTTACGGGGGTGCGCAGTTTTTATTGGTGAACAGAGCGGTGATCGCGCAGCTAATAGAATAAGTGTCAATGCATGCGCAGGCAATGGTCACAAAAAGCGCGCAGGTAATCTTTTAAAGGTTTTAAAGAGCTTTTCTCCAATTTCCAAGACTTGGTTTAGGAACATGAATATTTTTGACCTCTAAGGGAGCATGATATGGATGGTGATAGACCCATAATGATAGTCAATTGTCATGTTGACAAAATGACGTGTAACAGATTGCCCTCTAAAGTGCGGTCTGAGAAAGTTTTTCGAGAGGTGAAGCGTTTTATCATTCCAAGGATTGGATTGGAGATACAGGTCGAAAATTTGTAAGAAACATTCAATGCAAATATATATCATCACTAAGGTAGGCATTCCCATGCTCAGAGAAAAACTAAATAAATGTTATAGTACAGATATGACTTTAGCATTACATCAAAAGTAGACACAGTATGGACGCATCCATCTGTTATAAAGAAGTCTACTGTATCATGAATACATAACTCCTTACAGCCTGGATGGTTGAAACTAGATCTAGGGTCTTGATTTCTGCTTCTCGAACTAGTATGAATTTATCCATGCGATTCATTATGTCGAAGTCGAACATGGTAGAAACCACTTGATTATCGGTCAATGATGAGAAACGTTAACAAGTGTGAGAGAAACCACCAATAATGACAATGGCTCTTAAAGTATTTCAACACAATCTATGAAGTGTGAATGAATGATTTGTCGTCGAACACTCGTAGAATCAATCGATCGAAGGTCAATGATGAAAACCTGTCGTTAGGGCAAGAAACCTATCGTTAGGGCATGCAAATTCCAAGGTACTGATAGGATTCTAGATCAACTTTCTAGATAATGAGTTGATGTCGACAGAAAGTGATCTGTCATAGGAAAGGCTACAACACGAAGCTTTGAGGTCAAGTTTTGAAGAAATGTTTTGCAAGGACTAACTCAGGGATGGTCAACGCGAATGGAGACAAATTTTTGCAATGAATGGTGAATTTGAAATTGTGATTTGCCTTGAATACATAACAACACTGTAAATGGCTTGGCAACATTTGACTTAAAGATAATACTCAAAACTGGCTGAAGACTTTCAATGAGGTTTGATTAACTGTAAGACAAAAGGATTACCCAACCCAAACACGAGTGCGATAAAGTGTCATGTTCAAGAGTGACATGCTGCTTTTTAAAACAAGAATAAAAAATGGATTCTTTTTCTCACTTTTTCCCCCACCATTACTGGCAAGTACCTCTTTATTTTTGTCAAGCTTGAGGAGGATAACATTTGCTTGTCGTGTAAGCTCATCCTTCGGACAAGTCCATCTTAGTATTTTTAACGAACCCTAAGAAGGAGTGGTTTGGTCTTGTTGTAATCGACAGGTCCTGCACTATTTAGTTTTAACGAGTCCAACATAGGATTAACTCGATGTTTTTCAGTTTTAGGGAGTCAGAAGAAAAACACAAGTAAACTTCGTAGTGTTCTTTTTTGTAAATTTAGTCTCTCAAACCCGAAAAATGATAAAATAATGTAGGAGAGAATTCTGTTGACCATGCTTAGTCAACGTATACCTTTTTCGTACACAGTTTAGTTTTGTCTGGAAAGGAGGTAAAATTATACTGAATAGACGACTGTTCATTTACTTTAACGAGTTCGAATAGTAAAGTGCTCGACGATTTTTTCATGTTTAGAGAGTTTGAAAAGGGCTTAAAAGAGGACTCCAGGGTTTCGCTTTTTCGTTAAAATGGTGAAGTCTACTCATTGTTAAAATCATTCGTGTTCAAACGTAACCTGTTCCCTACACAAAAACTAAAAATATTACAATTTCCTGCTCTCAATCATGGAAAAACATTTAAAATTTAACTTCTAAAGGTGAAAATAAACAAAATAATATTATTTTATTCATTGAAACCTATAAAAAGAGGTCAAAACATATCATTTTTACCTTTTGATTTTCAGAGCAGAGAAAAAGAGTTTTTTCCACAAAGCTTTCGAAGCGGATATTGGGAGAAACAATCAGCCATTTCGAGAACCGTTAGTTCCAGGGATTCCACCTCATCATTATCTTGCATTTCATCCGTTTAGTTTTTCATTTTAAGCTTTTAGGTCATTTTTTAGGGGGAAACAAGGTTTTGAAATCCGCCCCCAGGGGTGCGCAGGTTTTCGTGGTGAAACCCGCGCACCTCGATGATTTTTTAATGGAAAAAATCATCGGTCTGCCGCGGTTTTTATGCATAACCCGTGCACAAAAACGCACTGTGTATGCATAAAACCCACACAAGCACTGTGGGGTTTTCAAAATTACATTTCTTATCCATAAAAAATGGCTCAAATTCTCTCAAATAATTTCTAATGTTCCTCATTGATTGTTTGCAGGCTAGCAATCATGTTGGAATGGAGAGAAAGGGAGCATGAGATGCATGATAATGAAGCCATGGATGACCCAACAATGCTTTGCACGCTGAATAATTGTGATTTGTATAAATTATGGGAAATTCAAGGAATGAAGGCATAGGTGGAACTTATGACCTGGTTGGTCAATGCCTGGGATGTTCGAGAGCAATGCTTCATCATTGGGGATCACAGGCTTGTGATCGAGCCAGAGGATATTTATTTCCTCACTGGATTACCCCGCAGAGGAAGGGATATCTCCTTGTTTGGGTCACGACCAGGGGGACTACTTACTGCATCTTATATGGCGCAATACTGCAACCAAGATTTAGAGCTGAATGATGGTCGCATTGACATCAAAACCATTGTGCGGCTAGACCTTAAGATCATTGCATTTATAGTTACCAGGTTGTGTGGTAGTGCAGCTCCACATGTGGATACCAAAGCACAAATGCAGACTGCAGTTGAGTGTTTCGGGGGAACAATCTTCAACTGGTGTGAAGGAGTGTTGGTCAACATGAAAGGCCAACTTACGAGAGGGAAGAATGGGGAGTTGAAAAGCTTCGGCTATGGAGCCATTCTTATGTCTTTTGCTTTGGAGAGGATTCCACTCCTAGCACCTCAACGGTCACCAGTGGATCCAGCGGGACTTAGGGAACCACGTATGTTGCGATGGGTGTCATTGATGGCTTGCCATGGTGGCGATGGTGGTCTTGTTGTTCGATATACCCCTTAGTTCTTTATATGGCTCAGGAGCCAAATCTTCATGATTTAGGATTTTCCTTGATGGCTTGCCATGGTGGCGATGGTGGTCTTGTTGTTCGATATACCCCTTAGTTCTTTATATGGCTCAGGAGCCAAATCTTCATGATTTAGGATTTTCCTTACGCAGAGGTAGATTTCAGGGGTGACCCTGACACATCACTCCCACTGCGAACGCAGTGGGATGCATCAGGTAAAAGATCTCATTTTGAAGTTTTTGTGTTATCTAATTTTTATTTGGTTTTTAATTGTCCAATACTGATAAAATATTAAAATGCAGATGTTGGCCCAACACGACCAACAACGCTTCTTCGCTTTGACAGGCGAGATGCACAACCTATAGCCGCAGGCACACCACAGACCGATGCAGCAGAGGCCCTTTCAGAGTTAGAGCACAACCTAGAGAGGTTGAATATTGACATCTCGGAGACAGGGACATATGATATACTTCTCAGGCTCCAGAGACATGTGACTGGGGTTCCATGCCCATTCAGGAGATATCTGCGCAGGGTGGCACGCGCCATAGTCTGCTACCATGATCATCATCATGAATAGCTGATGGTCGATCTAGATTGACATTTTGTTTTTTTGTATCAATATCTTTAGATCATAAGGTGTTTGAAACCTATGATCACAGACGATGTAATATTTTTTGATACAACTATTTTAACTTAATGATATTACTACTTTCGATCTCTAAGTATCTTGTTCAATATGGATCAAATATTGTTTTGTTGTACTTTGAATGCTGCAGATGTCTATTTAAAACATGATTAGCTAATGCATCAGCCAATGTGTTTAAATTTATTGCAATGTGTTGATATTCAATGTAATCAAAGCATCTTTCCAAGAGACAAACCCTTAAAAACATTCTTAACAAAGACAGATTTGTGATAGCATAAACACCATTTAAATGTAATACAATGAGTTGTGAATATAACCTAACAATCAATCGTCGAATGCCAAATGAAATGACACAGATAATAGCTCAATGACTGCGCTATATTTTGCAATATTGTTCGTTGTTTGACCAAGGCAAATCCCATGAATAGAGACTAACTCATCGGTGGGTGAATAGATGACCCAAGCAGTGGAAGAAATGTGTTATGTACTACAACAGCCGCCATCAGCAAAACCAATGTAAGTCTGAAGGAATGTTGACATCTGTAGTATCAAAAGTAATCAAGATAAGCAACGAAAGTAGCGAAAACTTATTAAGCAAAATAACTAATCGAAGACATGCTTTTCTAATCTAAGGAAGACTATTCTAAAATGTAACTAATGTACAAAGAGGTTCTTCACACGAAGAATCATGCATAATATCTCTTGAGATAAAGGCCATTTCTGCGTTTATCTAAAGCGACGCCGTCATAATCAATTAAAACATAGGCTTCTTTTGCAAGCACATGCTTAACAATATAAGGACCATGTCACATTGGTCTCAAGATGTGCCTGATTAGGTCTGCAACATTGATTCTTTCTCTGCCTCTGTTTTGTGAAGTAAAACCACCATATAAATAAAACTTCAATGCTCAAATTTGCCCTTGAATAGCCACAAAGGAGCGGCTAAGATGAGACCTCAGGTTCGCCCTAGAAGGATAGCAATTTAACATCAAAAGATACCTGAAACAGTGCCTTAAAAACCCCAGAAACGAGCCATGAATTAACCCACGAATAACCTCAGAAAGGTGGCTACCAAAGATGCTTCCTGTAGTGAAGGGATCCTCAGATAGAAGTCTGCCAAAGTTAGAAAGTGTATGGTGTAGATAACTATATAGGAGGAGGCCTAATTTGGCCTTAGGACTAGTGCCACTGAGGTTTGCGTAGACCTGTACTCCACTGCTCTTATAAACTTCAATACCATGCATCAAGGTTCTGCCTTAGTGCTGAAGAAACAAAGTCTTGAAACCACTTTAGCTCAACTTCTAAAGCAACTTCAGACCTCAAATGAAGACGATATTTATAAATGGAGGCAGAGATGGTCCTTGGTTCAGATTGATTAACCCACAGAAAGCTCTAAATAGGCCCACAGTGAATGGCCTTAATCTGCCCTTGACTGGCCTCAGGATCAGATGCGAAGAGGACTAAAACTTACAACCAGAATGCTACTGGACCTGAGAGAAAACAACCTGAATCAACCTCTGAATGAACAACGAATACCAACCATTTCCAATGGTCGTAATTATACCTCAGAGATTGCACCCTTGTCTCAGAGATATGGCCTCAGAGGGGGCTGAAATTCGGCCTTAGAGTCACAGATGTAGTGCGGAATCTAGCCTTAGGACAACTTTTGAAAGAAGGTCGAAGAAGTCACCAACTTAAGCCTCATAAAAGGGACAGTTGAAGTTTGCAAATTGATGCCATGTGTAACCACATAAATCTGTGTCAAGGAATCCTCAGGGAGCTGCTTTAGAGGGCCAAATCTCTACCAAAAAATAGGGCCAAACTAATGCACAAAAACCGTTGCTCAGGTTTACTCCATGAACCCAACGAAAACCATTAACCAAAGAAAGAAAGTAATCTCAATCTATCTCCACAACTCGGCCTGCACCTCCAGTTAAGCGTGACAAAACAAGGTCTTAGTAATCTCAAGATGTGCGTGAGTTCTTGCCTTTGGAGGGCCGACGAGCCCTATATTTATATAGGATGAAGAGATTTCTAGAGAAGCTGATCTAGCCTAACTGTCTTGGAGCCAACCTCACAAAAATTTTCAAATTTTAGTTTTCAAAATAAATAATTGGAGCCAAAACTTATCCCCCTTTGCAGCCGACTCAGCCTCCAAAACTTTTAATTAATTTCATCAAGAAATAATCCTTCTTGGCCAGCCGATTTGGGCTAGGAAAAATCTTATTTTAAGGGGTTAATAGACCCAACCTAATTTAAGTGAAATTTCTTGAAAATAAATGCCAATAATAAACCTATCACCAAGCTGCCCTTAACATCTCTTATTGGGTCACTTTAACCAGACATTGAGGCTCCAACTTTGACTGGACATATCTCCTCAACTGTGAGGAGTTATGTGGTGTGCCACCTGTTACCCACCAAAAGTGGGTGACCCCATAGGAGATTTTTTCCTCTTAGATATCTCTTCAGTCGACAGTCAACAACCCCTGAAAACCACCGATGTAGCTGATATATTGTGCCATTTGATCTCCGCTCCCTCCATCAATCATATGTCGCGTTGCCCATCCGTCAAGAGGATATGTTAGAGGGTTGGAAATCTAGCCTAAAAGGTATGTTTTTCATTGTGTAATCAGGTGCTTATGCTTTTTTTTCTTGGGCATTTTGCGAATGGATTATTGGGCGACTTGGAAGAAGGAAGGGTTTTGACCGGGATTTTGTTCCCTCATCATTTTCACTCCTCTTCGCACATTACTAGCCCTATTTCATCATTGTCATTCTTTGGGTCCACATGACCATTGGGTCCACATGACCATTGGGTCCACAAGGCACAAACAATCCCCCTCCCCTTGTCCACATGTTTGGGTCGGGCCTAGAAATGTTGCCCTGGAGATTGATGCAACTAAAAGAACGTTAAAAGCATATCATGGTCACAAATAAGAAACTAAAGAAAATAATATTATAAAATGCAAAAGATGGCCAAGACATTTACATAACATGTGGGTAAAAGGCAAGCATGAGGTCTACCTGTTATTATGGCCATCACCCTAGTTCCTTGGGCTCTATGAGTGCCCCCACATCATATAGGAACCCATGCATGTCATAACCCCTGGTGGGCGATGACCTTCCACGCCTTAACGGGGTAATAACTGCTTACATCAGTGTTGCGGGGGAGCACCCCCCTCCTAAATCCATTCTCGAAGTGCGCTCCGAGCAGGAGCGTATTGGGAGTAACCCCGAGAGCACTCTCTCGCAAAAAACAATTCGCTCCCTAGCTTTCCTCGCAAAAAAAAAATCGCAAAGACGTTCCAAACTTAATTTTTTTTTCCAAGTAACAAGAATGTTGAGTGGGGCAACTTAATATTCAAGCCTATGGCCCTAGTATTGACATGCAATTCATGGTAATGTGAAATTCTTAAAATAAAAGTGACATTCTCTTTTATCTTTCATTTTCATCGTTTTACTTAAATTTTCAACATTACCAAGAAATGACTTAGGATGTTTGAGAGTGGTTTCAACCTCGTTGGATTTCAAATGGAGAAAGTAGAATTTTAGATCTCACTCAAAATCCAGTAGACTTATCAGTTTTTCAGGATTTCAGGATTGAGGGGATTGCAATGTTTCCATTGGGTTTTGTCATGTACTAGCGTATGGAACTCGTATTTAATCAAGATAACCAAGCCCTCTATGTACCTTGATGTTGCCCTCTATGTACCTTGATGTTAGTGACATTGGTTGTCGAACTCCTCTATTATGACCTTACTAAAAATGTACTCATCACTCATACAAAATCTTGACTTGATATGCTACATTTTTTCTATCTTATGTTAATGCTTAGAAGGTGATATTAATGACAAAGATCCCAATATAGGCAATGATTTTGATGATATGTAGGTATTTGTTGTAACATGATTTTTTGGATGCTAGAGGACATCTAGAGCCTATTTATTGATGTATTTTCGGTTCAGAGATGGATTACACTCTATGCTATTTTGGTTATGTGCACCCTTACATGCTATATAAATGAGAACTTGTAATTTGTGGACCTGTGGCTGATGAAGATTATAACTACTAGATGAATGATGTTATATGGTTTAATCCATGTTTTTTATCACTAATTCATCATTATGCATGCTTTTGTTGACATATATGCATCAAAATATATAAAAATTTATATTATATAAAATTCGCTCTCAAAATTGCTCCTGACCTGGGAGCTTTAGAAAATGTCGCTCCCCGCTCCCGCTTCCTACTTCCAAGCAGCCTTGGCTTACATCATACACAACATGCTCTCGTTTCCTGGAGCCTCGAACAGTAATACAAAGAAAAATCAAGAAAGGGCAAAAGGAAAATAAAGAAGGGTGAAAAAACAAAGGTCGGGGCAACTCATCTATCCACGATTGCTCCCTCCTACATCTGTACACCCAAATATGTGGACATTCCTCATCATTTCCATCCTTGAACCCATGATATTTGGCCTTGAGACCCTAGTGTCCTCATCCATTCATCATCATTCACGTGGCACCTATAAAATGAAGGATGTACCAAGGGACTATCTTTTCCCTTAGGGGTTGGGAACACCTAATATGGTTGTTTATTAGTCACTCCTACCTAGGGAGGCAACGCTATTATGAGCTCAAGCCCCAAATTTGGAAGGGAAGCCCACTATGAAGTCTCAATTTGTCCTTGATAAACAAGCTTGGTTCACTTAGATGCACTAATGAATTATTGTACTTGATGGTGAGGATGCACATCAGACATTATATGTAATTGGTAGGTGGTTTCATCATGGGTTGGGCAACTTAATTGGGGCTAGAGTCCACCAAAGGTTCATATTATCACCCCCAGGGGAAGCATTGTCAGCCATGGGACTCCCATGTTAAATTTTGGGTACCAAAGGACCAAGTGGTTCCCTAAGCCTTTGATCTTTTGCCTAGGGAAAAGTGTCCACTTTATTGTACTTCTTCTCCTAAAGTGACTTTATAAGTGGTAAAGTTACTCTATGACTTTATAAATGATAAAGTTACATTCTAATTTTAAAGTGACTTTATTAAAGTCAATGAAGAATTAGAAAGTAAGTGACTATGAAAATAAAAGGCTAAGTGGGTCTTTATTTAAATGGGTGAGTTAAAAAATAGAAAGTGAGAATTAAATGCACATTTATTCTCATCCCTTGATCTAAATGAATCTGAGCCATTAGATCTTAGGGTTGCCCAAAAATTCATTTAGGGTAAAAGGAGAGAAGAAGATGAAAAAATCACATTCATTCTTTCATGAGGATTTGAGAGAAAAGGCAAAAGAGAGCAAGGAGAAAATTTTCGAGCAGGGGAGGAAGTGAAGGAGAGCAACAAAACTTGGCATGCATCCCAAGGCAGCAAATCTGTACTGCAAGAGTTGGCACGCATTTCAAGGCAGAAATCCATACAACAGTTTTTGGCATGTTTTCCTAGGAGTATGACACAAAACTCGAGGAAGAGCAACAACAGCTGAAGGCACAAATTTCGAGGCACAATTGGGCACATTTTTCGAGGCAGCTGGTCACAGATTTCAAGGACTGTTGTATAGTCTATACAGGCTGTACCTGATTTCTGGGCACGAAAACCGAGGCAACCATACAACATTTAATGCTGTAATTTTCTACTGTTTTTCTGTTTTGCTATGGCACGATTTTCGAGGTGGAGTTCAAACACGAAAATCGAGATAAGTTGTATTTTGTGAATGCTGGAATTTTTCTGTGTATTTCAGTTTCTTTGTAAACATTTTTAGAAATAAAGAAGAGCTCTCAAACTGGTTTTCCCCAAGAGTTGTAGGGGGTTTTTCCAGAGTCACATTGACCAAAAATAACTGTTATTTTCTGTGTGGCAGTTATAAATTTTTGTGCATTTATTTATGCATTTCCTAGCAGTAGTAAAGTCTCTAAATTTATGTTTTCAGAAATAAATGTCATTTCTAGATTTTAGTGTTTTATATCATGCTTAGATTTAACATTAAATGCATGGAGTTATAAGGGAAAACTGATAACCGGAGTGGGGATTGAAATTTTACATGGTATGAAAGCTAGTTGGCTGGAAATTGCATTTTGGGACAACAATGTGTAAATTACAACAATCTGATTTTTACACAGAAAACAGAAAAACTTTACCCAGATTTGAAATTTCAGTTTTATAGGACAATGAATCATGTCTTTGGGATTGAGGGTTGAAGACAGGTTAGATGGGTAGAGTAACTACAGTGCATGGAGGGAAAGAATCCAAAGTATATTTGAGGAAGCAGAGGTCTGGGGTATTATGGTACATACCACACAACACCCAGTAGCAGTTCTTGCTGACCCAATGCAGTTAGTATAGTTCAATAAAAAGAATGCTAAGGCCAAAAGACTGATTTTGGATGGAGTCAAAGATCTTGTCATTCCTCATGTGAGAGAAAAGACTTATGCACATGAGATGTGGACTGCCTTGACTAGGCTTTACCAGAGCTCAAATGAGAACATGAAGATGGTCCTAAAGGAGAAACTGAAGGCCATAAGGATGGCTAAGACTGACAGTGCTACAACATACCTCACCAAGATCACTTCGGTGAGAGATGAGTTGGCAGCTGTAGGAGAGACCATTGCACCCACTAAGTTGGTGAGGATAGCTTTGCATGGACTTCCCAAGTCTTGTGAAAGTTTTGTAGATGGTATTGTTGCACGTGAGAACCTTCCCGGATGGGAAAGGTTGTGGGATGATTGCATTCAGAATGAGATTAGAAAGAACCATCTAGGGGCAGCCAAATAGGGGGAAGAGGATGATAATGTGGCATTCCCCAAGTGGAGGCAAAGGGAAAGGTAAAGGCAAACAACAGAAAAAAGAAAAGGACTATTCCAAAGTCAAATGTTGGAATTGTCAAAAGATGGGACATTGTTGTGTGTCCAGAGAAGAAAAACAAGAAAGGGAAATAGAAAAACATGGCAAATTCTGCAGAGATGGAGGGTTTCTTAGAGAGCTTTGATCAGGAGTTTGGATTCATAGCTTGTGAGGCCTCCAGTGCAGTATCACCTGCTATACAGGTTCAAAGGGAGTGTGCACTTACTTCTACTAGCAGAGCATCTTCTAGTGTTTGATGTGTTGACAGTGGCGCTTCTCGTCATATGACAGGAGTCAGGGAGTACTTCTCAGAGCTATCAGAGAGTGATACTGATATGGAAGTAGTGCTTGGTGATGAGAACATTGTTAGAGCAGTCGGTGTGGGAACATTGACATTTGGTAGGGAACCCAAACCTCCCTTGAAAGTGTCAAATGTTCAATATGTGCCTGGAATGAAGAAGAACTTGATATCTGTCTCAACACTTGAAGACAGAGGGTATGAGGTGTTGTTCAGGAGTGTGCAGGTGCTCATATATCCTAAGGGAACTCTAGCTGCGTCAGCTAGAGTGATTGGAGTGCACCATGGTAAGGTGTACAAGTTCTCATTTCAGCCCCTGATGGCATTGAGTAGTAGTACCAGAGACATGATCGACAACAAATCTAGCAGTTCAGAGTTGTGTGAGATCTGGCATCGCAGGATGGGTCACATGTATCATGGGGCCTTGAGGACATTGCGGGAGATCACCATTGGTGTGCCAGATTTCAGTTCTGATCACCTTGATGTATGTAGAGGATGTGCTATGGAGAAGTTTGCAAAATCTCCTTTCCCAGCAGTGACAACAGGGCGACAGGGATCCTTGACTTGATTCATTCTGATGTGAGTGGTCGGATGTCTCATGTGTCCTTAAGTGGCTTTGAGTATTATGTCTTATTCATTGATGACCACTCCAAGAAGACCTGGATTTTTTTCTTGAAGTCCAAGAGTGAGGTCTTCAAGCGGTTTCAAGAGTTCAAAGCTCTTGTGGAGACCCAGATAGGCAGGAAGATCAAGGTACTCATGTCAAACAATGTGTTGAGATTTTGTGTATTTGGGGTAGAATCAGTTCTGCTCTAGCTCCCAAATTTTGTGGAGGGACTAGAATACACTTGATCTACAAGACCCATAAATGGATTTGAGAAATTTCAAGTTGTGTTCAAGTTAATTAATTCACTTTAATTATTTTATTTTCTTAAGTCACATGGATCAAGAAGTCTTTTAATCTCAGCCGTTGAGGGATGATTTAATCTCAGCCGTTGAAGGGTTCAACGAAAAAGTATAAGAGAAAGGCTTGAGGGTCAGTTGAAGACACATTTTTTGGTAGAATTGAGGAATAGATCTGGAATTCTAGGGCGGGTTTGCTAAGAATTTCCGGAGGAATTTCTTGCAGTGAGGGGTAGTATTGGCCAAGAGAATGTTCTGATTCCAGGGCCAAGAGATAGCAAGAGGCAAGAGGAGCAGCAACAAGGACAACGCAGAGAGGCTTCAGAGCTACGCAGAGCAGCAGGGGCAACGCAGGCAGCTAGGGCCACGTAGGGTTGACGCTGGCCTAGCAAAGGCAGCGTAGACTCTCCAGGGTTGACGCAGGCCCTCATAGGGCCACACAGAGGCTGATGCAGTCCCTCTGGGGCAACGCTGGGGCTTCAGAAGCAGCGCTGAGGGTTTCTAGGGTTAGATCTAGGCTGAGACCTGTAAATCCCGTTTGAGGGTGTGGATCAGTCAGATATTTGACACTAGTTCTTCAGGTTAGCTGCAGATTTGATATCTTTTATTCTCTGTCGGGTTTTCCAAGCTTGGAACCCAGATTTGCTGTACTCAGAACTACTTAATAATTAACCCTCATATTTGCTAAACCGGTTTTCTCGCTTTGGGTTTTTCTAGGGACTTATGTCCAAAAATCCATGTGTCACTTTGTTACATGAGTGAATTATTCATTAAATGATTTGCATGTGTAGGCTGTGTGAAAAATCCTAAATCTGGATTCCTACTACAACAAATCTGAATTACTTCTATTATTTTTCATAATTATTTCATTATAGTGAAATATCGAAGTAATTATTGAAGCAGTCTACACAAATAATGCTGCGGAATAAATCTAAGTGCTGAAACAAACTGAACAAAATACAATGAAAAACATCCACATTTGACACAATTATTTTTGGACTAAGTCCCCGGAAAAACCCAACTCGGGAAAACTGGTGCAACATATCTGAGGGTTTTATATTATTAAGCAGCAGAATCTTGAGTACAACTAGGGTGCTAATATTTGGCTCACCCTTCAGAGAAAATCTAGGCAACAGAAGAAATGTAAGGTATACCTCACTCTGCAAATCCCCAGTTGATCTGAATAGTGCTCGTGAAGTTCCTCTCTGCCTTTGCGTGATGCCTACGTTGCAACTGCATAGGTTTGCATGGGCAAGCTCTGGAACTGCATCACCTCTCCTCTGCAAATGATCAAGCTGATCAGAAACTGAGTTTTGACCCTCCTGGCTCAGAAACCCCAGCTTCCAGCTATATCCGGACTGAATACAAAAGGCACTACGTCACTTCTGCGTGATTCCCTTCAGGAACTGCATCACCCCTTCAGGTGACTGCTCTGCCTCTCTCTGCGTCACTGCTACCTCTCTCTGAAATGTACTCCTGGTGCTCCTGACCAGTTACTGCATCTACCCCTCTCTGAATCTGATCACTGAATCAAATCACTTAGCAAACCCAGGCCTAGTGATTCGATCTTGATCAAAAAGCTGTGACTCTCTCACAAGCTCGAAAATGCCAAATGCTCAATGTGCTCAATGTGTTTTCCATAGTCCCCTCACCCTCCTTATAATCGTTCGTTGACCCTTCAATGGCCAAGATTAAAACATAATCAAGGGCTAAGATTATCCTGGAGGTGATCCATGACTTTATCTAGAAGATTCACACTTAGTTTAATCAATACTCTTTAATTAATCAGTTTCCCTAAGTTTAGACTTAGGAAAACATTAAAAAACGATTAATTAATTTAATTAAACCATCTCTAAGTGGAATTTTCCAAAATCCTTTCTGGGTATTATGGAATACATGTGTCTTAGCTTGTATACAAAATTACAAGGCTAGAGCACATCCGATGCTACCATAAATCAACAGGCTATAGTTGTGTTTATTTTCAGTATTTTCTGAATCTAATTTTTGGAAATAACTTGGATTAATTAAATCAAGTAGGAGAAAATATACCAATACACTGCAGTAGAATTTTCACATGGTATCAGAGCGATAGCAGATCAAGTTGAATCTCCAGCAATCAGCTGAAGAAATATTTTTTCTGCAGGGTGGCAGAAGAAGCAGCAGATCCGGAAAGGGCATCTTGACAGCGAGGGAAAGTAGATCCAGGAGACAGTGCTGAAGCTGCAGAAGGCCTATAGGATTACGCAGACCCTTCCCAGGGCAGTGTAAGGATTGCGTCACCTAGTCTGGGGTTACGCAGTCCACTTATGAGCAGCGCTATGACCGCGCTGGGCCAGCCAGGAGGACACTGTCCAGTCACTTCTCTTGTTTCAGAAATATTTTGCTGAGATCCAGAAGCAATGCTTCAGATCTTTACCAGTGCTGGCGGGGTAGAGATTCTGTAGGTGCAGAATTGTGCCTAGCTAAGGCAACAAAGGGGGGAGGAAGACAATCATTCAGCAGATCTGAGCCAAACAGATCTGAGATTCGATTAGGAGGATTGAAGGATACTGTCTGTTTGAGTTTTGGTGGAAGATTTCCTGGAGGGAAGTCAGTTTTCAGCAGAAGCAACTACTAGAGTGTTTCTAGTCACCAAGAAACCCAGATCCAAAGGGAGAAGTGCTGTTTCTTTCAGATCTGAGCAAAGATGGCTCGATATGGACTGAAGGATCAAGATAGATTGGATGGCATGTCCAACTATGTTATCTGGAAGGCCATAATCCTCTCAGTTTTGGATGAGTATGGTCATAAAGATCATGCAGAGAAGACACTTGCTGTACCAACCGATGCAGATCCACTCAAGAAGTATGAAGAAAATCAAGTGCAGACGAAGCGTTTGATCATAGACGGAGTCAAGGACCACGTGATTCCTCATATTGTTGGTAAGAATACAACAAATGACATGTGGTCAACTTTGGAGGTGATGTACCAAGGAGGCTCTGTGCAAAGAAGAATGCTTCTTGAGAATCAGATGCGGATGTTCCAAATGATGAAGGGGGAAGAGATAGATCCATTCCTCTTCAGACTTCAAGCTATCTGTGACCAGCTGATTGGCATGGGTACTAATCCAGATGAAGGGCTCCTAGTGAGGACGATCCTGAATGCTTTCTCTGAAGAATGGGAAATGTTTGTTCAGAGCATTATGGGAAAAGGGCAACGTTACCATCACAGGCAGATATGTGGGCTATTCTTCTCCAAGAGGAGATCCGGAGGATCACCAAGAAGCAGTCTATCAGTGGAGGAAGCAGATCAGCGAGAGTGAAGAAAGAAGAGGAGGAGGATGCAACCCTTGCATCAAGAGAAAAGAAGCAAGGGAAGAAGAAGAAGGACCTCTCCAAGGACAAAGGAGCTTCTGATTCCAAGGTTGCAGTAGCAAATGACGATGGCTCTAAAGATGATGCGTACCATAATATTCCCAATTAGCTTTGATAATTGGAATATTGCATTTTTGTGTTATTTTGCTGCTTTAGATAGGAATAATAAATAAAGTGAGAAATAAGAGGGGTCACCTCACTTTAGCCACCTCACTTTATAATAAAGTGTTCTTTTTCCTAGTAGCTTGACGTTGTAACTTAGAGAGGGGGCAGCCATGAGTGCTCATGCACCTCGAGAGAAGAGGTGGGGTGACATGGATATATAGAGTATCCATATTTTGCTGGTGGGATCCTTGAGTCAGCCCTACTCTTGGATCACATACGAGCTATGGGAGCCTTAAGACGGTAGCGGGATGAGTCGGGAGATGGTTGTAGATAACCACATTGAAGAGCAAGAGGGAGTTGTAGAGCTGAAGAGTGAGCAGCATGATGCAGAGGCAACAACAGCGTGGAGGCAACAACGCAGAGAGGCTGATGGGACTTCAGCAGCGCAGAGAAGCTGGGTTCACGCAGTGCAGTGTTGCAGCATGACAGTGTCTCCAGGGGGACAACATGATTCAACATCCAGGGAGCTTCAGTGGTGGAGGGCAACTTGACTTGTCTGTCAAACAGTTGGGCAGAGTCTTTCAGTTGCTTACTTCTTAGCACATGAGTTGCAGTGCAATAGTTAGTAGTGGCAATGCTATAGGCAGCATGATGCATCAATTTGAGAGGGAGTTGTAGTACAGATGTGGTAGTGTCAGTGGCAGTGGCATGGGCAGCAGTACAGGGAGCAACAATGCAGTGGATGGAGGGTAGCAGGCCAAGCATCAACAACACAGATCCAATACTCAAGATCTTGTAATGCATGGTGTGATGTATTGCTAGAGCACACTCCTGATGCTAAGAGGGAGTGTTGAGATTTTGTGTATTTGGGGTAGCATCAGTTGTGCTCGAGCTCCCAAATTTTGTGGAGGGACTAGAATGCACTTGATCTACAAGACCCAGAAATGGATTTGAGAAATTTCAAGTTGTGTTCAAGTTATTCAAATAATTAATTATTTTTAATGGATTTCTTAAGTCTAACTTATGAAAAAAATAATTAAAGTGAATTAATTAACACGTGCTGAAATTGTCTTAAGTCACATGGATCAAACAATCTTTTAATCTCAGTTGTTGATGGATGATTTAATCTCGGCCGTTGAAGGGTTTAACGAAAAAGTATAAGAGAAAGGCTTGAGGGTCACACTTTTTTTGATAGAACTGAGGAATAGATCTGGAATTCTAGGGTGGGTTTGCTAAGAATTTCCGGAGGAATTTCCTGCAGTGAGGGGTAGTATTGGCCAAGGGAATGTTCTGATTCTAGGGCCAAGAGACAGCAAGAGGTAAGAGGAGCAACAACAAGGACAACGTAGAGAGGCTTCAGAGCCACTCAAAGAAGCAGGGGTAGTGGAGAGGCAGCACAGAACGCTGGCCTAGCAAAGGCAGGGCAGGGGCAGCGTAGACCCTCCAGGGGTGATGCAGGCCCTCCTAGGGCCACGCAGTCCCTCTAGGGCAACGCTGGGGCTTGAGAGGTAGCGCTGAGGGTTTCTAGGGTCAAATCCGGGCTGAGTCCTGTAAATCCCGTTTGAGGGTGTGGATCAGTCAGATATTTGGCACTAGATCTTCAGGTTAGCTGCAGATTTGATATCTTTTATTCTCTGTCGGGTTTTCCAAGCTTGGAACCCAGTTTTGCTGTACTCAGAACTACTTAATAACTAACCCTCATATCTGCTGAACCGATTTTCCCGCTTTGGGTTTTTCCGGGGACTTATGTCCAAAAATCCATGTGTCACTTTGTTGCATGAGTGAATTATCCAATAAATGATCTGCATGTGTAGGCTGTAGTTGTGTTTATTTTCGGTATTTTCTGAATCTAATTTCTGGAAATAACTTGGATTAATTAAATCAAGTAGGAGGAAATAGACCAATACATTGCAGTAGAATTTTCACACAATGGAGGTGAGTATACTCTTGGTGAGATTGTGGATTTTTGTGCTGAGGCAGGCATTAAGAGGGAGTTCACCATTCCTTACAATTCTCAGCAGAATGGGGTGTCAGAGAGGAAGAGCAAATCCATTGTAGGGGCTGCCAAAGCCATGCTTCATGATCAGGGGTTACCTTTATTTTTGTGGGCAGAGGCCTGCAACACTGTTGTTTAGTTGCAGAACAGGAGTCCACATCGTGCCTTGGGGAATGTGACTCCTGAGGAGGCTTTCTTTGGTAAGAAGCCTGATGTTGGGCACTTTCATATCTTTGGGTGCCTTACATATTCCTATGTCCCCAAGGAGAGCAGGACCAAGCTAGAACCTACTACAAATAAGGGCATCTTTGTGGGTTATGGCGAGACCTCGAAAGCTTACCAGATTTACATTCCTGCAAAGAGGAAATTGGTTGTCAGGCGGGATGTGAAGTTCGAGGAGGAGAGAGCTTTCAGGAGGTCACAGGAGTTACATTATCTAAAGTCACTAGACACTCAACAACAGCTGAGTCAGTCACAGGGATCTAGTGCACAGGGTGCAGGAGGTCAGGGATCAGGAGGTGCATCTATTATAGTGTCAGGTCCATCAATGAGCAGTGGCTCTCAGAGTAAGGTGAGGGGTTCTCCGGGCAGCATGCAGGGCAGTCCGTAGAGCAGTTCATAGGATAGTCCACTGATGGACAACTCACATGGTACTTCAACTTCTACATGCATAGGTACAGGTATGAGGTCAGTTGGCAGGCCTTTAGGAGTTCAGGCTTCTGATGATGATGAGGATTCTTTCACTCCGGTGGAAGAAGTAGGTTCAGGGAAGAGGAAGCCCAAGTGACTTCAAGACACCTTGTGCGACGAGGCCACATCAGTTGCTGGTCCAAAGAGACAGGTCAGAGAGAGTAGACCACCTGAGTGGTTCTGTAGTTACATGGCATTGGTAACAAGCATTGTTGACTCCGAGCCTTCTAGTTATGAGGAGGCAGCCAGCCAGCAGGTTTGGAGAGAGGCCATGATGGAGGAGTGTTCTTCTATTATGAAGAACGATATTTGGGAGGTAGTGCCTAGGCCTGAAGGTAAATTAGTTGTTACTTCCAGATGGCTCTACAAGATAAAGCATGCTGTGGATGGCAGCATAGAGAAGTTCAAGGCTCGGTTTGTGGCGAGAGCGTTCTCACAAGTAGAGGTAGTTGATTATGAGGAGACCTTCTCACCTGTGGCTCGGTATACATCTATTCGCTCCATTTTATCGATTGCAACAGAGATGGGTTGGAAGATCCACCAGATGGATGTGAAGACGCCTTTCTCAATGGCTTCATTCAGGAGGAAGTTTATATTGAGCAGCCGCAGGGCTTTGAGGTGCATGGGCGAGAGATCCATGTATGCAGATTGAAAAAGGCACTCTATGGCGTGAAGCAAGCTCCTAGAGCTTGGTACTCTCGGATTGATACATACTTGCAGCAGTTGTGTTTCACTAAGAGTGAGGCTGATCCGAACCTGTAATTCATTGTGGTAGGTGAGGAACCTCTCATCTTGGTGTTGTATGTTGATGACTTGGTCATCACTGGAGCAGAGAGACTCATTGAGGGCTGCAAGAGAGATCTTGCTTCAGAGTTTGAGATGAAAGATATCGGCTTGATGCATTATTTTCTGGGATTGGAGGTGTGGCAGGAGGAGGGGCATATCTTCCTAGGACAGGGGAACTACACCGTGGATATTCTTAGCAGATTTCACATGGAGGATTGCAAACCCATGTCTACACCTATGATCACTAACTGGAAGAAGCTTCACGCTTCCGATTCCGAGTTGGTGGATCCTACTCTATACAAGCAACTGATTGGTTCATTGATGTATTTGGTCAACACTCGACCAGATATATGTTTTGCAGTTAACACAATGAGTCAATTCATGTGTGAGCCTAGGAGAGTGCACTAGGTGGCTGCAAAACACATTCTTCGTTACTTGAAGGGTACTATGGATTATGGTCTGGATTATAGACAGGGTGATGGAGTGAGACGACAGGGTACAATGATGCTTTACACATGATGGGATGTAAAATTTCAATCCCCACTCCGATTATCAACCAACATTGACCTAGTGCAAGGCCTTGACTAACAACTCCATCTCTCCACGAGATTTTGAGCTTCAATGCTGGCGAGACCAATGATGAATAGACACCTACACCATTTTCTCTCTTGGATCATATCCCACCCAGGTTCACTCAGGATATGTCCACCAGGACTATTCTTATCTTGGATTCCCAGTCCTCAAAGAATATCGGTCCTTCCACGACTACTCTTATCTTGGATGCCCTTATACATCCTCAAAGAGTATTGGATGTCAGATGATTACCCAATCCTCTATTTTGTCTTCCCAGGTGAAAACCAAAATGATGTGTCTATCCATTCTCTCCTCATGGCCTTCACTAAGACTTATGACTGTTAGTCCTGGTCTAGTGCATGACACATGAATTTAGAGAATCATATCTGTCACTTCCTTTTAATTTAGGAAGGACATACTTCAAGTTTCTTCCAAGTAAGAAACTCAGTACCAGGCTCCCTCTTAACTAGGGACTTGCAACAACAATGATGAAAACACCTAGCTGCTCATGAAGAACTCCTCCCTTCAATGCCATGAATTTCTTCGTAGTTGAGGAGTCTTCTTTGGGATCGCTTCATAGGGCACAGATCATCGATCACTTTTAGTCATGTCATCTAACAGAAAGTGATTCATCAATCTTTCTCATCTAATTCACCTTTATGCCATGTTGCTTTCCTTCGAACCATCTCCCAAGGATCTTACATCCTTCCACATCGTTGGCAGCCCTGCATAAACATATTCAGATAAACATACACATAAGAACTTTTAAAGCAAAAGTTACTTCGGTGATGATCTTTCACCATGACATCCTCTTGTAGGCATCAACATCCTTTATTTAGACTGACAAATCTCCTAAAGATATGTATTGTCAAAGGTCTTCTTCTTTACCAGACTTCTATTAGAGTCTTCATATCTTTCCAGGAGATCTCCTAGTCACATCTTCTTGGCTTCCAGATGATAACCGCCTCTTGACATGGTTGCACTTCATGATCTCTTCCTTTTTTTCTCCACACAACTTCATTCCTAGGAACTTCCATTATCTAGTTCCTTGTTTGTATATAGCCACCTCATATTCTATATGAGGACATATTATGCTGATTTCATCTATTACTGACAACTTATGTAACGTAAGAGATCCTCCTTTCTCTGATCATACTTCTAAAGGTAGAATTCCATCACCTGCAACCATAAGACATGACTCCAAAGCATCCAGTGTTAGCATATAAATATATGTACTTGATCTTTTTCTTTTTGGGTCATCTTGCAACAATTTCTTTAGAATGAAGAACTTTATTTCCTTGACCTGCTTCATCAATATGTCATCATATCCTAATCCCATAATTCTGCTTCCATTTTGATTATTGAATGATGACCCTTGATCTTGATGACTGCCTTCCATCAATGTTGTTATCAGTGAGGTTTCCAGGAGCTACTTTTTTCATAGCTGTATTGCTGACATCTTCGTATGACAAGTTTTCTTCCCATGATGGCATTAATGTACAATGCTTCCTAACATACTATTTTACAACCGCCATAAATCACTTAAAGAGGAAGATGATCTCAATCATAGTAGAGATCTTTCGCTTCTTCTTTCTTAGATTTCTTTGCATTAGTTTTTTCGCTTTCTTCTATGACATGGGCTTCTTCCTTTTTCCTCTTGTCCCTTTCAGATTAAGGACAATCCCTTTTATAATACCCAAGTTCATTACATCCAAAGCATTGTACCTTGTCCATATTTCATCTTTTATTTTGAGGACCAAATTTACCGAATCTTCCTTTCTTCCTGGACATGGCTGCAAAGGCTTGATTCCCTTTACTTGATCCTTTATCAGCTTTGGCTTTCAATCTTGTTTCTTCTATCTTACATAGATCCTGGAATGACATTGCTTCTTCTTTTCAATCAATGCTTGAAGTGAAATTTCCCCATTCTTTAGGTAGAGCATTTTGTACCATATGAGTAGTTCTCCATTAGACATTACTTCTCTCAATTTCTGCAGTTGATCTCGTATTGCGAAAATCTCCATAAATTATGGAATTATTCCTTCCTCTCTTGACATTTTCAACTTGTATAATTTTTGTCTCAGGGACATTATTTCCTCTGCAGAACTATTCGAGAATAGCTTCACCATTTATGATATATTTCTTTTCAGGATTCTAGATTTGATACATAGTGAATGAGAGAGTCCTTTATGGATTCTATAAGAATCCTTCGGGCTCTTCTGTCTCCCTTCATGTATTTGGTATAAGCTTGAATATCTTCTTTTGAAGGTTGAATTGTAGATCCTTCGATGTAGCCCATAACTTCATTTTCAATTAGATTCAAATCTGTCATTTTCTTCCATGCACTAAAATTTGATGACCCATCTCTTTGTGATAAGTCATTTTGATGGATTCGGAGGAGATAATAGACATACTTACTTGAGTAGATTGATTTCTTCCTTTTATCAACTTCCTTCATGATGATGATGGCAAGGACTCCTTAGATTGAATTCTTCAAAGTAGGTGACCTTGGTTCCTTAATGATAAAGGATGTCTTCAAAATGATGATGTCTTCTAAGGTGTTGGATATTGTTGGATGGTACTTGGTGATGTGTCTTCTAGCAATGTCTTCAGTGTCCTAAATCTTTGATGGCAAAGATTATCTCCTTGATGAGTCGATCCTTTAAATGAGATTGAAGGTCTTCTTGAAATGGCATGAGAATCTTCCTTGCAAACTGATTTTACTTTTCAATGTAGACTTTGACTTAGACCTTGATTCTTGCTTCCTTGAGTGTCTCCTTGTCAAGTAGCCCTTGTCTTCAACACCTTAGCTCTAATACCATGTTGAGAATTAGGTAGGGCTAAGTTTAATTCAAATTCTCTACTTGATAATTACTTGTGAGCTTACTTCTTTTACTTATGTCTTCTCTTCTTAGCTTATTATGTCTTTCATCAAGTCAATTACCAAAACACAGGAGACACAAATTTAGGCTCTTCAAGCTAGGGCCAAAACCTCTCCCTCTTGGAGAGAAAAACCCACAAGAAATTCTTCTTATAGACTTTCAGATGACAAGTACCATGACTATGACACAAACCCTTGATCTTTGTATGCCTCCAAGACCTTGTCACTGCTTCTTCCTTGACTCCTTAAGTTGATCCTTCTTTTCTGCACTGTCCTGCGCTGTCTTGCACCTTTCTGCACCAGAACTAGAGAGCTCAGTCTCTACTTGTATTCTTCCTTCTTTAAGATGTCAACACCTTGTCATAGATTGACTGGTGCACACCTTGCACTTCTACATAACCTTGTTGGTCTTCAATCTGTACATTGATCTTTACACATCATGACTCCTTTTGCTGGACAGTTCACCCTTCTTCACGTTATGTAGATAGCCTTTACTTGCATTGTATCACTTTGTTGAGCAGACATACATTACTTTACACTTAGTGTAATTCTGTCCCTTCTTGAGATTTTTCTCCCTCCTCCGCACCAAAAACACAGTCCTGCAACTTAATATATATCACAGACCCTAATCCAAAATCCTTCTTTGCTAATCTGTCCCTCTATGCACCAATATGCAGTCCTATTCTCGCATTTATTTTAGTCCTGAAATTCCGCACTAAATCACATAAATCTTGTTCGAAATTCTGGTTCCTAAATGAATTTGCATACTCCTATATATAGTTGATCCTGACTGTAATTGAGCCGACCTGTCCTTATGTTATGAGGCCCACTTGATCAGGGGTATATTAGCCGACTTGAAGAGGATATCATCTAGCATATTGTAGGCTATCTTGAAGAGTATATACATAACGAATTATGCTGGTCTGAGTAGTAGTATTATCATCATATTTGAGCCATGTCTCCAAGCTTAATTGACAATGTCTTGAGGCATACATAACTGACTTTACATGAGTGACACTTCATATACATGGCTCTAATTAATAAGTTTATGACAATATGAAAAATCCCTAAAAGACATCAAGAAGATGTCTTTGACCTATAATAAAATCCCTAGCTCATGAAACCCATGAAACAAGCTTAACAAAAATACATTATATTATCTTTGTCTTCTTCATTAAATAAATACATAATTACATAGTCAATATGAAGACCGAACCTAGTTACACTTTCCAACACAATGGCCCTACATCAGCAAGACGTCATCAACCTGGCTAGCATTTGGATGGGTAATTCACAATTTGTAAAAGGTACTTGGTGAGCTTGTGACCAAGGCATGTATTCTGAACATTTTTTGAATCTTAGGGGGCTCTTAGGCTAATAATTCAACCTACTAGGTCTCATAAAAATAAAATTCAACTTCATTTATATTAGATCATCATCACACTTGGATTCTTTCTCTTGTAAAAAACTCACACTTGTTTCTTTGGCTATTGGAGATCTTTTGGAATGCATTTTTACTTTTGGAGCTAATTCACTTTTGTTCTTTGGAGCTATTTCTTGGATCTTGGATGGATATGTTGCATGTCATCTTGTAAGTGCTCAATGTTGATGGAATTTTTCACTTGAATTTGTTTAATGTATGGAATTGCTGCTCTAGAATATGCTAAATTTGTGCCCTAATCTAAGTCACTAGACACGGGGACACGAGACACGAAGGACACAAGGATTCGAGTGTTAGACACAAACACGTTGAGTCGAGCTTTCGAACTGGCTTTCCCTAAGAGTTGTAGAGGGTTTTTCTAGGGTCAAGTTGTCCAAAAATCAGCGTGTCTAAAATCTGTGTGTGGCTGATTTATTTTTCTGGTTTTTATTTCTGCATTTCAGCGTTGTGAAATTTCCAGAATTTGTGTTTTCAGAAAATAATTATTTTTCCAGCTTGTTAATGTATGGCTATGGGAATGGGCATTTAACTATATGGGAGAAATAAGGAGAAACTGAAAATCGGGGTTGGGTTATAAAATTTCTACATGGTATCAGAGCTATTTTGCTGAAAAGTGCAGTTTGGGACAACAAGAAGAAAAATTACAGCACGCTGAATTTTCACACAGAAATCATTATCTTAACTATAGCAGTGTTATTTTCAGTTTATTTAGGACAACAAGCATGTCTCTGGGCTTGAGGGTGGAGGATAGATTGGATGGGCATAGTAACTACAATGTATGGAAGGAGAGAATGCAAAGCATCTTTGAGTAGGCAGAAGTCTAGGATATGATGGTGCATACCGCACAAAACCCTGTTAATGTGCCTACTGATGTTGTTCAGTTGGTAGCCTTTAATAAAAAGAATAACAAGGGTAAGAGACTGATTATAGATGGAATCAAAGACCATTGCATTCCTCATGTGAGAGGAAAGAGATATGCTCATGAGATGTGGACAACATTGACCAATCTTTACCAGAGTACCAATGAGAACAGAAAATGGTCCTAAGGGAAAAGCTGAAGACCATTAAGATGGGTAAGACTGATAATGCAGCTGGATATCTCACAAAGATTACTAATGTGAGAGATGCATTGACAGCAGTTGGAGAGGTCATTCCACCGACTGAGTTGGTGCGGATTGCAGTGAATGGCCTTCCCAGTTCACGTTTGAACTTTGCTGATGGGGTTTGTGCAAGTGAGACCCTTCCCACTTGGGAGAGGTTCTGGGATGATTGCATACAAACAGAAATCAAAAAGAGCCAGCTTGGGGCAGCCAAACCAGTTGAGCAGGATAAGGATGTAGCACTGTTGGCAGGAGGCAAGAAAGGCAAGGGAAAGAAGCAAGCTTCCACAAGTGGTGGTGGGGGCAAAGGCAAAGGTAAAGGTAAACAGGGGAACACGCAGAAGGACTATTCCAAGGTGAAGTGTTGGAATTGTCAGAGGATGGGACACTATGCAGTTGTGTGTCTGGAGAAGAAGAAGAAGGGGAAGAACCAAAGCATGGCAGCATCAACAGAGATAGAGGACTTTACAGATAGCTTTGACCGAGAGTTTGGGTTCATTGCTTGTGAGTCCACTAGTGCAGGATCACCTGCCACGGAGGTTGAGAGGGAGTGTGCATTTCCCTTCACTAGCGGAGCATCTTCAAGTATCTGGTATGTTGACAGTGGGGCTTCATGTCATATGACAGGAGTCCGTGAGTACTTCTCAGAGCTTTCAGAGAGTGGCACTGATATAGAGGTAGTACTCAGAGATGACAACGTTGTTAGAGCAATCAGTGTGGGGACATTGACATTTGATAGGGAACCCAAACTTCCCTTGAAGGTGTCAGATGTTCTATATGTGCCAGGGATGAGGAAGAACCTCATATCCGTCTCAGCATTGGAGGACAGAGGGTATGAGATATTATTTAGGAGAGGGCAGGTGCTGATATATCCCAGGGGCGCTCCAGTTGATTCAGCTAGAGTGATTGGTGTATGCCATTCAAAGGTGTACAAGTTTGCATTTCAACCCCTTTTGGCATTGAGTAGTAGAGTACCAGCAACAGAGCTAGCAGTTCAGAGTTGTGTGAGATTTGGCACCGCAGGATGGGGCACATGTATCACGAGGCCTTGAGGAGATTGCGGGAGATCACTACAGGTGTGCCAGATTTCAGTACTGATCACTTTGATACATGCAGAGGATGTGCGATGGGCAAGTTTGCCAAATCACCTTTTCCCAGTAGTGATAGCAGATCGACTAGGATACTTGATTTGATTCATTCCGATGTGAGTGATCGGATGTCTCATGTTTCCTTGAGTGGATATGAGTATTATGTTTTATTCATTGATGATCACTCTAGGAGGACCTGGATTTATTTCTTGAAGACCAAGAGTGAGGTCTTCAAGCGGTTTCAGGAGTTCAGAGCTCTTGTGGAGACTCATACAGGTCGAAAGATCAAGTCCCTGAGGTCGGACAATGGAGGAGAGTAGACCCTTGGTGAGTTTGTTGATTATTGTGCGGAGGTAGGCATTAGGAGGGAGTTCACTGTTCCTTACAACTCCCAGCAGAATGGGGTTGCGGAGAGGAAGAACAGATCCATCAGAAGGGTTGCCAAAGCCATGCTACATGATCAGGGGTTACCATTGTTTTTGTGGGCAGAGGCCTGCAACACTGCTGTATATTTGCAGAACAAGAGTCCACATTGTGCCTAGGGGCATGTGACTCCGGAGGAGGATTTTTCTGGGAAGAAGCCTGATGTTGGTCATCTTCGTATCTTTGGGTGTATTGCATACTCCTACGTACCCAAGGAGAAGAGGACCAAGCTAGAGCCCACCGCAGAGAAAGGTGTCTTTGTGGGCTACAGTGAGACCTTGAAGGCCTTTTAGATTTATATTCCCGCACAAAGGAGAGTTGTTGTCAGGCAGGATGTGAAATTCGAGGAGGACAGGGCTTTCAGGAGGTCACGGGAGTTAGAGTATCTGGATCAGCCAGACCCTCAGGAGCAGCTGAGTCAGTCGCAGGGATCCAGTGGGCAGGGATCAGGAGGATCCGGAAGTACATCGATTACGGTGTCAGGTCCATCAGTGAGTAGTGGCTCGCAGAGTTAGAGGGGTGGTGCTTCGGGCAGCATGCAGAGCAGTCCACATAGCAGTCCACTAGGGTGTCCACTGATGGACAGTTCACACGGTACTTCAGCGTCTATAGGTTCAGGTGCAGGCAGGAGGACAGCAGACAGATAGTTAGGAGTTCAGGCTCCTAATGATGAGGAGGAGTTTCATTCTCCAGTGGGAGATGTGTGCTCAGGGAAGAGGAAGCCCAAGTGGCCTCATGATACCTTGAGAGAGGCCACATCTGTTGCTGGGCCTAAGAGGCCGGTCAGAGTGAGTAGACCGCTTGATAGGTTTTGTAGCTATATGGCAATGGTTTCCAATATCCTTGACTCTGAGCCTTCTAGCTATGAGGAGGCAGCTAGCCAGCAGGTCTGGAGAGAGGCCATGCAGGAGGAGTATTCTTTTATCATGAAGAATGATGTTTAGGAGGTGGTGTCGAGGCCTAAGGGCAAATCCGTGGTTACTTCCAGATGGCTTTACAAGGTAAAGCATGCTGCAGATGGCAGCATTGAGAAATTCAAAGCAAGGTTTGTGGCTAGAGGGTTCTCCCAGGTAGAGGGAGTTGATTATGAGGAGACCTTCGCTCTCGTGGCTCGATATACTTCGATTCGCTCCATCATATCGATAGCAGCAGAGATGGGTTGGAAGATCCACCAGATGGATGTGAAGACCGCATTTCTCAATGGCTTCATATAGGAGGAGGTATACATTGAGCAACCGCAGGGCTTTGAAGTGCATGGGAAGGAGTCCCATGTGTGCAGACTGAAGAAGGCCCTTTATGGCCTGAAGCAAGCTCCCAGAGCTTGGTAATCTAGTATAGATACATAATTGCAGGAGATGGGTTTCACAAAGAGTGATGCAAATCCGAACCTTTACTTTATTGTGATAGGTGAGGAGCCTCTCATTTTGGTACTGTATGTGGATGACTTGGTGATTACGGGTGCCGAGAGACAAATAGAGCACTGTAAGAGAGATCTTGCGTCGGAGTTTGAGATGAAGGACATTGGCTTGATGCATTACTTTTTGGGTTTGGAGGTGTGGCAGGAGGAGGGGCATTTCTTCCTGGGGCAGGGGAAGTATATTGTGGACATCCTTGGCAGGTTCCACATGGAGGATTGGAGACCGTGTCGGCTTCATGATCACCAAGCGGAAAGGAAAACTGCAACCGGATTTCGGATGGTGGATCCCACTTTGTATAGACAGCTGATTGGTTCCTTAATGTATTTGGTCAACACTAGACCAGATATATGTTTTGCAGTCAACATGATGAGCCAGTTCATGTGTGAACCCAAGAGGGTGCACTGGGTTGTTGCAAAACACATTTTGCGGTACTTGCAGGGGACAGTGGATTATGGTTTGGATTATAGGCAGGGGGATGGAGTGAGATTGACAGGTTACACTGATTTTGAGTGGGCAGGTTGTGCTTCTGATAGGAAGAGCACTTCAGGGTGCTGTTTTGGGTTGGGTTCGACGGTGGTGTCGTGGTTCAGTCGAAAGCAGCATTCAGTAGCATTGAGTTCAGCTGAAGTAGAGTACATGGCAACCAGTATAGCTAGTTGTGAGGCCATCTGGCTTCGCAAGATGTTGTTTGGCTTATTTGGTCAGCCGTTGAGACCTTCAGTGATTTACTGTGATAATCAGAGTTGCATTGATCCAGATTTATGCAGGAACGCAACAGAATAAACACATAACCATAAATACAGAGATTCAGTGGAAATAACACTTCATTTCATTAATATCAAAGAACTGAAATTTGCTTACAGACAGAATGGAAATAAAACTAGCTAGGGCACTGGTAGCTATCTCTGAGAAGAGATGTGGCGGCTACAGGCCTCTGAACTGAATTACAATGAGGCTCGAGGGCCTATTTATTATTGAGAAACAATGGAGAACCCTAAACATCCCAAAAACCTAACCCTAGGAGATGAAGCGCCAAAACTATGGGCCCCGGTTGGGTAAATTGGTGTTTCAACTTCCCAGGGACGTAACTTTGGCATACTATCTCCGTTTGACGCACATGATACATCATTAGAAAGCTCTATCCGAGGACTACAACTTTTGTGACGATTTTGATGATCAAAATCGCAACATACCCAAAAAACGTCGTTTAGGGCCTCAAAACGGCTCCGGAAGTTCAGGACCCGAAAAACTGCTAAAAATAGTAAGTTATCCCAAAAACCGAAAGAGACAATGGTGGGGGGCCAAGTGGAATAGGTGGGTGGCCACCGATATCCACCTGGATCATTCCTCCCCCCTTAGGAAGCAATGGTCCCCATTGCGTTAAGTTCCTCCATGAGATGAGGAAATTTCTGCTGAACTTGGTCCCCGGTGAACCACTTTCCTTGGTGCAGGAGTTGGCCAGCTTTGACAACCCGATACAGTTGGATCTGCTGTTGACGAGTGTTCTTGATTTGCATGTCCATGATACAATCTGTGGTGGCCTGTTCCATGCAGTCTGGGTTTAACTCTGTTGGTGTGAGTTGTTCTGGAATGTCCGAGGTGTCCAGTAGAGGTGGAAAGTAAGGACGAAGGCGATCCACATTGAAGACTGGGTGCAGACCAAGGAATGGTGGAATACTAAGCTCGAAGGCATTGTTACCTACAACCTTGGTGATGGTGTACGGCCCGTATCGGAGCGGGCGAAGCTTGCGGTGAGGTCCAGTGAGGCGCTCCTTCTGCAAATGTAGCCATACTTTGTCGCCCACCCGGAAGTGGTGTGGCACCCGGTGTTGATCATGGCGCTGTTTGTACTTCGCATTGGCTCTGTCCAATATATCATGAACCTGTTGGCGGATGTGTTGAATGCGCTTGATGAAGCTACTTGCTTTGTCAACTTCAGACTGGACATGAGCTGAATCGGCCTGAGCAGCTGCAAACGGCATGGCTATGTCAATGGGACATAGTGGTTGGAATCCTAAGCCCACCTGAAAGGGGCTATGGCCAATTGAACTGTGGAGAGCCCGGTTATAACTGTGTTGTACATAGGGGAGGCTCTCGTCCCATGTGCGTGGATGCTTTGAGTTGTACATGCGCAGAATGTGTACAATCATTCTGTTGACGACCTCTGTCTGGCCATCTGTTTGGGGATGGAAAGCTGTGGACTTGGTGAGCTTTCTGTCCAACATTGACCAGAGGCTGGACCAAAATGTGCTGAGGAACCTGCTATCTCGATCTGATATGATAGACTGTGGGATCCCAAAGTGCACCCACACTCGTTCAAAGAAGAGTTTAGCAGTGGCTTCTGCCGTGATATTCTTCTTACAGGCTGCCATAATGGCCATCTTCGAGAATCTGTCAATGACCACGAAAACACAGTCATTTCCATTCTTAGTAGAAGGCAGGCCCGACATGTAATCCATGGAGATGGATTCCCAAGGTCGACTAGGGGTAGGTAGTGGAGTATATATGCCTTGCTTCTTGATGGTCGGTTTGGCAATGGCACAAGCAGTGCAGGATCTAATGTGCTTCTCGACATCCTTTCGAAGGTTCGGCCAATAGAAATACTTCTGTAGTATTGCTATTGTTTTCTCGACCCCGAAATGCCCAGCGACTCGACTGTAGTGTGCTTCCCATATCATCTTGGCACGCTCGCTTGAAGGAACACAAAGGTGTCCCAGGTGACATAAGAGTGCATCTTGGAGGTGAAAATTTGGAACTTGCGTGCCCCCCAAGAGTGCCTTGTAAGTGTGGCCGAATTCTGGGTCACTCTCATAGAGAAGCGGCCAATCAGAAGTCTCGTGCCCACAAGAGTTGAGCACAGTGGTGAGCGCCACGATCGGTGGTCGGCTGAGGCAGTCTGCAACATTATTGGTGCTAACCTTCTTGTACTTGATGTTCAAATGAAACTGTTGCAGATATGTGGACCACTTCTGATGGCGATCATTCTGCAACTTCCCTTGTGTCTGTATGAACTGCAGGGGCCGGTGGTCTGTGTGGATGATTGTTTCCTTCCCAAAAATGTAATGCTTCCATTGTCGACAGGCTTGCATAATGGAATACATTTCTTTGTCATAGGTGGGATACTTGTGAACTGTCTCAGACAATGTCTCACTGTGATATGCCACTGGATGTCCCTGTTGAGTAAGAACTGCCTCAATAGCATAGTCAGAGGCATCTGTCTCGATCTCAAACGGCTGCTGCAAGTCTGGTAAGGTGAGCACTGGGGCAGAACAGAGGCGATTTTTCAATTCTTTGAACGCCTTCTATTGAGGTTCTGACCAAAAGAATTTTGCTCTCGCCCCTCCTTTGGTGACTTGACTCAAGGCCAGGCGGATAAGGAGAGAACTAAACACGAATCTACTCTGCAGGAAATTAGCAAGACCTGCAGTGCCGCGAAGCTCATATAAGAGGCCTGGGCTGGCCAATCCCGAATGACTTGGATCTTGGCTGGATCCACATGCACCCCCTTTCATCAATAATGTATCCCAGATATTGAACCCGGGTCATGCCAAACTTGCACTTCTCCAAATTGGCACACAACTTGTGTTGCCGCAGTGTTTGGAGGACTTGTCGGATGTGATGAAGGTGCTCTTCCCAAGTCTTGCTGAAGATCAGAATGTCATCCAAGTACACCACTACTAATGAGTTGGTGAATGGCCGCAAGATGTCGTCCATCATCCTCATGAAGGTTGCGGGAGCATTCATCAACCTGAAAGGCATGACCAGCCATTCAAAAAGGCCTTCCTTAGCTTTGAAGGCAGTCTTCCACACATCAGAGGGTTCAATTGGTACCTGGTGATACCCAGACTTCAGGTCGATCTTACTGAAATATTTTGCACCTTGGAGTTGGTCCACAAGGTCATCAATCCGTGGGATTGGGTACCTATTCCGGACAGTGATCTTGTTCAGCGCCCGATAGTCAATACAGAGTCTCCACGTCCCATCCTTCTTCGGTACCAACACGATCGGGCTCCCACAGGGCGATGAACTTGGTCTGATGTGACCTTTCTGCAACAGCTCCTGAATCTGCCTCTTGATTTCATCATTTTCCCGAACAGAGCGTCGATAGATCGGTCCATTGGGTAGTGGCGCACCTGGGGTCAGATCAATCGGGTGCTTGACCTGGCAGTGCAGAGGAACCCCTGTGGGTGAGGTGAAGATGTCCTCGTACTCCTCCACGACCTTATCCATTTGTTGTTGTCGTGCATAGGGGCCCTGTCTGGAGGTCGTGGCCACAGTCTTCTTCTTGCCCTGGGGGCGGATCATCAGGAAAACGAATTTCCTGGTTTGGGAAATGAGCTTACTACATTGTTTTGCAGTAATCAAAGAGATAGTCGTAGGAGGTGGTACCTCTGGTATCCTGTACAACTTATTTCCCAAAGTAATAATAACAGCACGAGGTCGAGACTCATACACAGCATGACGTTTCCACAAGTATGGTTGTCCTAATAATACATCAGAAACATCAATAGGAGCAACGTCACATAATACCTCATCCGTGAAGGGCTTGATGCTATAGGGAAGGCGGCACTGCTGGCTGACGCTGAGATCTCGTCCTTGGTGAAGCCACCCGATGGTGTATGGATGTGGGTGAGCTGTGGTCGGCAAGCCCAACCGCTTCACGGCGTCTGCTGAAATGAGGTTCTTTTGGCTCCCATTGTCGACAATGAACTGTACAGGGGAGCCCTTTACCCACATCCGGGAGTGGAAGAGACGTTCCTCCTCCTCTGGATCTTCCGGTTCCTCCTTCTGGACCTTTGTAGTGGCAACAGTGGCGTTGGGCTCCGCATCAATAATATGTTTCCCTTTTTCATTCCCTTTTTAAGGTTCTGATTCGGAGTCAGAGCATGCATCTGACTCAAAAGCCCTCATCTCGGCCACTAGCGACTGCTTGGCCCGACACTCACTTGTGTTGTGAGTGGAGCTCTTATGGAACTCACACCACTTTCCCGTGTCCTTCTTTGGCTTTACGGTGTTGTTCTTTTCTTGTGGCTTTGACGGGTTGTCTTTAGCCGCCATGCTCTGTCTTTTGTTCTGCGGTTTGGAAGCACTTTTTCCTTGCTTTTGATTCGCAGATCCAAAGTCTCGCTTCTTTTGTTTGAATTTCTGCTCAATCTTGGCAGCATACCGGTATGCCGTACCAAGCGAGGAGATGTCGAGGAACTCCATTTCCTCCTGAATGTATCTGTGCAGACAGCTGCGATACTTTAGCACCGAATGTTTCTCTGAATCTTTGATACCCAACTTTGTGCGCAGGGTATGGAACAGATTCGTCAGCTCGTGCACATCTTGATCCCTTTGTTGTCGCAGCGTGGTCCATTGTATGTACTTGTCCTTATAGCTCCCCACGGGATAGTACTGTTCCTTGACGGCGTCTCGGAAAGAATTCCAAGTTGGTATGGCCGAGAACAGAGAGGGTTCTGTCTGGTCCTTGTTCTCACAGTAGGTTTCCCACCAGTCCTTAACATGGGGGGTAGCTTTGAGGAGTGCAAAAATAATCTTCTCCCGGTCTGAAAAGTCATGAACAGAGAAATATCCTTCTAATAGATTCAACCATCTATCTACGGCATCTGCGTCTATTTGACTCTCAAATATGGGAATGTCAAAATTTACTTGTACCTTAAAGGGAGTCGCAACTCCAGAGTGGCTACTGGATGCAGATGCGCCGCCGGTGGGCAGCCGTTGAAGGATCTGAGCAAAGCTATCCATCATCGCGTTCCTTTGTTTTTCGAGGGCCTCTTCGAGCAATATTTTGATAGGATCTCCTGCTCCCTCATCTTTCTTTTCGTCCCCCATGGGCGTCCGTCGAGGTTTGCGAGGCTGATCTTGCAAAGGTTCCACCAGATCAAGCCCTAGCTCCTTATACCCCGGCCTCGTTGGGGACATGCAAAGAAGGATCGAGAAAAAGCAGACCCCTCTGATACCACTGATCCGGATTTATGCAGGAACGCAACAGAATAAACACATAACCATAAATACAGAGATGCAGCGGAAATAACACTTCATTTCATTAATATCAAAGAACTGAAATTTGCTTACAGACAATGGAAATAAAACTAGCTAGGGTATTGGTAGCTATCTCTGAGAAGAGATGTGGTGGCTACAGACCTCTGAACTGCTTTACAATGAGGCGCGAGGGCCTATTTATTATTGAGAAACAATGGAGAACCCTAAACATCCCAAAAACCTAACCCCAGGAGATGAAGCGCCAAAACTATGGGCCCCGTTTGGGTAAATTGGTGTTTCAACTTCCCAGGGACGTAACTTTGGCATACTATCTCCGTTTGACGCACATGATACATCATTAGAAAGCTCTATCCGAGGAATACAACTTTTGTGACGATTTTGATCAAATTTAATACCCAAAAAATGTCGTTTAGGGCCTCAAAACGGCTCCGGAAGTTCAGGACCCGAAAAACTGCTAAAAATAGTAAGTTATGCCAAAACTGAAAAACTGAAAGAGACAATGGTGGGGGCCCAAGTGGAATAGGCGGGTGGCCACCAATATCCAGCTGGATCATGCATTAAACTCATAGAGGATCCAGTATTTCATGACAGGTCAAAGCATATCGGCATCAGATATCATTTCATCAGAGACTATGTTCAGAAGGGAGTTGTGAAGGTTGAGTATATTCCCACTGTTTAGCAGGTTGCAGATATTCTTACCAAAGCCTTACCACGGGGCAAGCATGTTTACTTCAGAGACAAGATGGGTGTGGTGAGGAACACCTTCCTCGGTAAGAGGGAGTGTTGAAATTTGGTTACTGGAGGATAGGTGGTTCCCTAAGGCTTTGATCTTTGGCCTAGGGAAAAGTGTCCAAAAAGAATTTAATTTTTCTCCTAAAGTGACTTTATAAAGTTATAAAGTCAAATCTAATTTAAAAGTGACTTTAAGTGATAAAGTTACTAAAGTCTAATTTTAAAGTAACTTTAATAAATTTCATGTGAAATTAGAAAGTGAAAAGTGACTTTGGAAATAAATGACTAAGTGGGTCTTTATTAAAGTCGGGTGAATTAAAAAATAGAAAGTGAGATTTAAATGAACATTTAATCTCAACCCTAGATCTAAAGCTATCTCAGCCATTAGCTTTAGGTATTTCCCAAAAGTCACTCAGGGTTATGTTAAAGGAGGAAAAGGAGGGAAAAGGTCATTCATTCTTTCATGAGCAGATTGAGAGGAGGAGAGGAAGAGAGCAAAGGATATTTCCGAGCAGATGAGGAAGAACAACACCTTGGCACACATACTGAGGCAGCAAGATTTCAGCAAATCTATATAGCAAGTAGTAGCACGAAGTTCAAGGCAAGTGGCACGAATTTCGAGGAGGGAAAACAACATTTAATGCAACACGAATTTCGAGGTCCATACAACAGTTAAGGAGGCACAGAAACCGAGGTCCATACAGGAGCAAAACAGATCTATTTTTCTGAAATCCATACAACAGTTTTCAACATGCAAATCAAGGTCCGTACAACAGCCGTACAACACGTTTTTCGAGGCAACAAGTGGCACAATTTTCGAGGAGGCGATACAGTTGTTTTGGCACTATTTTCGGTGCTATCCGTACTGCATTTAAGGCTGTACTTTCTGCTGTAATTTTCTGTTTCTATTTGGCACAAAAATCGAGGCGGAGGTTGTGCACGGTTTTCGAGATATGTAAAAATACTGGTTGCTGGAATTTTTCTGTGTTTTCTATTTCTCTGTAAAAGATATTTATCAGAATTAAAAGAGAGTTTTCGAATTGGTTTTCCCCAAGAGTTGTAGGGAGTTTTTCCAGGGTCAAGTTGACAAAAAATCAGCGTGTCTAAAATCTGTGTGTGGCTGATTTATTTTTCTGGTTTTTATTTCTACATTTCAGCATTGTGAAATTTCTAGAATTTGTGTTTTCAGAAAATAATTATTTTTCCAGCTTGTTAATGTATGGCAATGGGAATGGACATTTAACTATATAGGAGAAATAAGGAGAAATTGAAAACTAGGGTTGGGTTCTAAAATTTCTACACAATCCTCCATTCTGTCTTCCAGGTGAAGACCAAAATGATGTGTCTATCCATTTTCTTCACATGGCCTTCACTAAGACTTACGACTGATGGTCCTGGTCTAGTGCATGACACATGTAATAGAGAATCACATACGTCACTCCCTCTTAACACAGGAAGGAGATATTTCAAGTTTCTTCCAAGTAAGAAACTTACCACTAGGCTCCTTCTTGACCAAGGTCTTGCAGTAGCAATCCAGCTACTCATGAAGAATTCCTCCCGTCGATGTCATGGTTTTCGATATTGAGGAATCTTCAACTTTTGGCTTCGTAGGGCACAGATCATCCATCACTTTCAATCACAAGTCATGTCCGCTATCACAAAGTGATTCATCATACTTTCTCTTCTGGTCCACCGTTATGGCATGCTGCGTTCCTTCGAATCATCTCCAAGGATCATAGCTCCTTTCTCATGATTAGCAGCCCTGCACAAATTCATCCAGATAAACATATACATATGAACTTTTAGAACAAAAGTTACCTTAGTGATGATCTTTCACCATGACATCTTCCTATAGGCATCGACATCTTTTACATAGATTGACACATCTCCTGATGATATGTTTTTCCAAGGGTCTCCTTCTTTACCAGACTTCCGTTAGAGTCTACATATCTTCCCAGGAGATCTCCTAGTCACATCTTCTTGGTCTCTGGATGATAATTGCCTCTTGACATGGTTGCATTTCATGATCTCTTCCTCTCTGCACATTCTTCTTTTGCAGGATTTTTCAAATTTTCCACTTTCTAGTTTATGTACAACCACCTCATATTCTATGAGGACATATTATGTTGATTTCATCTGTCAGTGCATCGAGAGATCCTCTTTCGTAGATCATACTTCTAAATATTACCTGCAACCATATGGCATGACTTCACAACATCCAATGTTAGCATATAAATATATACATATCTCATACCTTTTTCCCTTGAGTCATCTTGTAGCAATTTCTCTAGAATGAAGAGCTTCATTCCTTTGACCTGCTTCATCAATATGTCATCACATCCCAAAATTCTGTCTCCATGATGACCCTTGATCTGATGACTACTTTACTCTAGTAGAGAGATTTTCCAGAAGCTGTTTCACCGAGAGCTCCTTTCATGCTTCTATTGAGATGCTTCTTAATGTACATTGTTTTCTATTATACAATTTTACAATCAATCAGAGATCACTTAAAGAGAAAGATGATCTCAATCATAATAGAGATCTCTCTATTCTTCCTTCTTGGATCTTTTAGCATCAGGTTCTTCTCTTTCATTAGTGACATGGGCTTTTTCCTTTTTCCTTTTGTCCTTTCTTAGTTTAGGACAATCTCATTTATAATGCCCAAAATTATTACACTCAAAGCATCGTACTTTGTTCACGTTTCTCTTATTATTTTGAGGACCAAATTTACTGAATCTTCCTTTCTTCCCGGACATGGTGGCAAAGGCTTGATTTTCTTTTCTCGACCCTTCTTTCAATCTTGATTCTTCTATCTTACCTAGACTTTGGAATGTCATGGCTTCTTCTTTCCCATCTATACTGGAAGAGTAATCTCTTCGTTCTTTTGGTAAGACATTTTGTATCATTGTGAGTATTTCTCTATCGGATATTACTTCTCCCAATTTTAGTAGTTGTTCTCGTATTGTGAAAATCTCCATCAGATATGGAATTATTCCTTCCTTTGACATTTTCAATTCGTATAGTTTTTGTCTCAGGGATATTATTTCCTTTGAGAACCTTTTGAGAACTGTTCCACCAATTTATCATATATTTCTTTTGAGGATTCTAGCTTTGATACATAGGGAATAAGAGAGTCTTTATGGATTCTATAAGAATCCTTCGAGCTCTTATATCTCCTTGCATGTATTTGGTATATGCTGGAATATCTTCTTTTGGAGGTTGTATAGTAGATCCTTCTATGCAACCCATGACTTCATTTTCAATTAGCTTTCGATCTATCCTTTTCTTCCATGCATTGAGGTTAGATAACCCAACCAGTTTGTTGCTTTCTAAATAATAATTTATTTGGACAGATTCAGATGAAGTCATAGATACTTACTTGAGAGAGTGACTTTCTTCTGCAGTAGCTTTCTTGATGATAACGAAGAGGTTAAGAATTTCTTCCAAGATAGAATTCTTCAATTTAGGTGATCTTGAATTCTTGATGGTAGAGGATGTTTGAAGTAGCTAGATAGTCTTCTTTGTAGATTGATTTGACTTTTCAACCCAAACTTAGATCTATGCTTCCTTGAGTGTCTTTGTTGACAAGCAACCCTAATGTTCAACACCTTAGCTCTGATACCATGTTGTGAATTTGAAAGGCTATAGGTTATTACAAATTCTCTTCTTGATAGTTATTTGTGAATGTACTTATGTCTTCTCTTCTTTAGGTTAAGCTGATCTTTCATCAAGTCAATTATCAAAACACAAAACACAAAGATTAGGCTCCTAGAGCCAGGGCAAAACCTTTCCTTCTTAAAGAGGGAAAACTCGCAAGGAATTCTTCTTGTTGATCTTCTAATGACAAGTACCAAAACCCAGACTTAGACCCTAGACCTAGATCTTCCAGAACTTTGATCTTCACCTTGTGTATGCTTCTATTTGATTTGCTTGGACTGTGAGAAGGTAAATCCTCACCATTACTCCTGCTTCTTCTTATAATCACTGTTTCTTATTCGCACTTCTATTCTTCTTTCATCCATTTTTCGCACTTCTATTCTCCTTTTATAAGTCTGCACTGAATACTATCTTTATGTGTATATATGTATGCTGCCTCTGCTGTAATATCCGTAGTGTCTGTTGTTCGCAATTCCCTTATTATCTCTGCAGTGGTTTAGGCTTAGACTTACCCGCAATTTCAGAGTGATACCTATTAATTGTGTTGTCCGCATTCACTTCAGATATATCTGCATCTGCTCGTGAATTGTCGACATTTACTTCAGACCTACCCGTTGTATTATATCTTGCTGCACCAAAAAACTTGTCTCCAATTGATCTGCACATTAGGTATATATATATATATATATATATGACTGTGTCAGCTCTTAGGCCGACCATCTAGCCGACTTGCTCATTGTGAATAGGCCGACATGAAGTGAGATATCTTCATTATTTAATGTGGTAACCTCTATTGTAATTACAACTTGTTTTTCATTGTTGATTGAGGGCAGTTATGAGCTAGACTTCCAGCAAAGTCTTGGAGCATGTATGACACTTAATTACATTTTATATCTAGAGGACACAAAACCTAATGGACATCAAGAAGAAGTCCATCTACATAACAAATCTTGCTCATCAAACCCATGAAGCAAATACATTTTATTATTTTGACTTTTTTTTTTCATAATAACATAGTCAACATGAAGACTGACCTAGTTACACTTTTCGTCATCTAACACTGTGTCCTTCACTCTTTTTGAGGCTGCTTGATTTGTCTTTCTCCAAAAAGACCAAAACTCTGAAATAACCATGGCCCTGTTGTCGCACAGATTGTTCAGGGCACTGCGACAATGGTTCGGATTGGGGGCTGTCACCTCTATCCCCAACCTCTCTCTTTAAGTTGTCTCCTTGCAGGCTAAGGGAGGTAGACCCTATTTGAAATGAAGGATAAATCCAGGAGACACAGCTAGAAAACCAAATACAGGATGAAATTAACAGGATTTCACAGATCTAGATTAGATTTCACGTTTATGATCAGTGCCTTATGGAGTCATACAAAATCCCATTATGCAATTATAAACCAGTAAATGATGACTAACTGCTGCTTATTAAAACATGATTGATTACGATGATATCCAATTAAAAAAAACCACAATCATGAATAATAATATAATGAAAATGCCAGGATTTAAAATGTTCCAATTAATTTCGATCCAGACAAATCAAAGATGTTATATAGTCACTCCTAAGATAAAATTTCAAAAGCTCACTTGACCATAAGAGATATTTTTTGAGAATTTTTATAATTTTTTATTATTTTTTTGGATTTTGAATTTTGAATTTTTATTTTTTATAATTTTTTATTCTAAAACAAAAATTCTAAATCTAAGTTAAAACTAAGTACAAAATTAGAGTCTAAACAAAAATTCTAATCTAAACTAAACTAAAATTAAAATTAAAATTAAACTAAAGTAAAACTAAATTAAAACTTAAACTAAAAAATGTAAATTTAAATCCTAACTTTAAATCTATGCTAAAACTAGAGTAAATCTAAAATTAAACTAAATCAAATTAAAACTAAAACTAAACTCTAAAACTACAACTAAAATCTACGGCTAACAATCTAATGTTTAAATCTAACCATATACAAAACTAAAGCTAACTATGATACAATACGAAATTTGAACTAAAATCCAATTAAAATTAAGCACTAAAATCGAATTCTAAAACTATATCTAAAACTCAAAATCGAAAATCTATACCCTGCTAAACTATATACAAAATAAAAAAAAATGAACCCACGTTAAAATAAATCGTGAGGCCTTTGAATTTTATATGTGAGTTTCTTTGTCGTTTGTTGCTTCTGCAGGTTAGGTTGACGTCTACAGCAGAAGGACGTGTTGAAGCTGGCGCCTTTGAATTTTTATGAACGCACACGAATTAAACTCATGCTACCCTAACGCATCAAATATTTTTTTGTTTCTTTTCCTTTTATAGCTCGATTCTTTCACGCGTTGGATTCTTTGTATGAGTTTGCAGGTCCCAGCGGAGGCAGAGACAGCAGATTGCTGTGTTTTATATTTCACTGTTGTCGTTTTGCAGGAGCTCGATGGATGGCGTGAGGTAGCTCGGACAGATTCAATGCGTTCACCCCTTTTTCATCTGTCGTTTGTGTGTAGATCGAGGGCAGCAAGGAGGACGCAGGAAAGATTTGGATGAAGAAGCTAGGTTCCACGGAAGGGTGAGAGAAAGTCGACAGCAGAGGAAGGATAGGCAACGTATGCAGAGGCTGGCTTGGACGGCCCAAGTTTAACACTACGTTTTATTTTTGTTTCAAATGTTTGCAGGTAGGGCAGTTTGAAAGTTCGATGAGCAGAGGAACCGATTGAGGACGACTAGGGCAAAGATCAGATGGACATCAAATGAATAACCCAATCAAATTAAAACTTTCCTTTCAAATAAAAAAAATCCTCCCTGCAATCTCAGATTTCAGTGTTCTTTAAATATCATGCAGATCTGCCACCAACAGTGATTCTGAAACCAGATCTTGCCAACAGTGGCAGCTTTGAGGCCAGATCTGGCCTTTGGAAGCCAGATCTGCCCTAGATCTTAAAAAAAAATTCGATTTGAACCTGTAACCTGCAACAATCAGTCAGATCTGAAGACACACACCAAGAAAAAATTAAACCCTCACAGAGAAATTACAAATTTACACTAATTTACAAATTTAAAACCCTCATGGTCAGATCTGAATCAGTTTAGCACAATTTTCAGAAGTTTAAAATTTTTAGTGAGAGGCACAAGCCTTCGAAACCCAGCAAAATCACAAATATCGTAAGATAGACCCAGAATTTAACAAATAAAGAGCTTATCAGATTTATGCTTATTGAGAGTCGGCTGGTCCAACCGAAGACTTCCCCAGACGCCCAATCTTAAAAAAAATTTCCCTGCACACTTAGATCTGAACTTTAGACTGATAGAGATTTAAGAAAACAACATGAGACCCTTAGAAAAATTAGAATGTTATTTTATAAACCCAGAAAACTGCACAAGATACCTGTATGCAGATTAATCCATGTAGGCCATCAACCATAAAATGCAAGAAACCAAGTAGCAGAGTTTAGAGACAATTCACCACATAGATCTGAGAAGGAACATCCAGATTTGTAACCCCAAAGTCTTTAGCTTTATTCCTCAAAAAAAAATTTACAAGAGCTTCTAAGAGCCAGTGCACGATTCTGAGATCGGATGACTCAAGAATGACAAAGACCTCTAAATTTATAGGACCAGATCTCTAACGGCTAGTTTGGATGATCCTCGTCAAAATAATCTCAACCGTCCAAAAGATTTAATTATCTTTTAATCCAAAGCGTTGAAATTAAACTTTTGGGGAAAAAACGAATTTATCATTTAATTCAATTTTAATTAACTCAAAAATATTATTTTTGAGTTAATTACCCCAAAATTTTGACCTTGACTTAACCACCAGGGCCCAAGGGTCCAATATTTCTTAAAATTCTCAATATTCCCTTGGCTTGAGACTGTCAAAATCATTTTCCAAGGACCAACAAATTTTGCCTTTAAAGATTTAATCATAATTTAGGACCCTAAATTAATTAAATTTCTGGTTTAGGATTTTATTAATTAATTGACCAGAAAATTTAATTAATTGACTAAGAGGGGATTATAATTATTTTTCCAACCCTCTTTTATATGAGATAATACATTTACATACATGAAGGGGGAAAACCCATTCGTATAGACCCTCAAATAAATACCCAATTCTGCGACTCAAAACATGATCTAGTAGACCAAGTAGTTGAAACTACTTTTACAAGGACTCGATAGAACACTAGGACTCACTTAGTATGTTGATGATAAAATCCACCCTAGCTTTGGGGTGAGGCTGGAGGGAAAAACTCTGCCGATCACTTTCGTGAATCAGTGAGACAAAAAACCTCCTAGGATGGAAGTCATCAACAACATACTAGGCTTACCTAGGTTGTTACATACATGTACGGTCTTACTTAGATCATTTACATCATAAAGTGCAGAATGGGTTTACATCATTATAATAACAGTCGATCGGCTATGACATCTGGATGACGGAATCTGAATGGTGCAACCACGTCGAACATGAAGAATCCCATTTGAAAAAATGGGGGTGTACTGCTATGGGGTCGTTGACAAAGTGTGGTCAACAGGCCCCAAGAGCAGTCTTGACCTCCCTCAACCTCTTCAACATGATGAATGAAGAGGCAAACCATGTATCTGCAATCTTCAACAATGATAGATTTGTGTACTCCTTGTAGATAGTGAGGGCATTTGTATGGTTTTGTACAAAGTTGCGGATATGCCGTGCATCTTCAATATGCTTCTAGTCCAAAGCACATTAGAAGCAATAGATTTAATTGCTATGTTCAATGAATGGACAATGCAAAGTGTCCAAAATACTTGTGGATATTTAGCTTCCACAATCATGCCAACAACCTTGCAAATAGGTGCACTATTTGTAATGATTTGCACACAAGAATCAATACCTACATCTTCAATAACTTTAATAAACAACTCACCCATATATTGTTCAAGTTCATCCACTGATTTCAAGAAAACTGGACCATTTAAGGAAGACACCATGAAGTTGATGGGTTGTTGCCGTGCTGGATTTGTCCATCCATCAGAAACAATGCTAACCCCAGATGTTGGCCATGCCGATTTAATAGGATCAAGCATTTTGTCCACCTCTTTCTTTGCCTTGATCAATAATGGGGTTCTAAGCTTCTCTGACCCAGGAGGCAGATACCCTGATGGAGCCCCTTGAGCTAGAACTCGACACATCTCAATAAATTGAGGTGAGCGTGCAACATTGAAGGATATGAAGTTCTGATAGAAAAAAAAGCCAATGGTGAGATCAAGCTCTTCACGTTTCTCTTTCTGGAAAATCTTGTCCATTGGACCAAGTGCAATTGCCTTTCTTTTTACTGCTTGTCCCCCAATAGAACTCTCAAATGGGAACTTGTTGCTGCTTTTCCTCAACAATGGAAGGGGGTCATTATTCTCGTTATTTTAGTTTTTGCAGCCACATTTGCCACACCAACATATGCCCCTCTTTCCATTTCTTTCCTCTTTGCTAAAGGAACCTCTGTACAAGCTGCAATTCCACAACTTGGTAAAGCCAACAAATCATCTTTGACATGGTAATATGTTCTCATGAAATGATTGTTGCAATAGCTGCATTTCCAAGCAACATTGCCTCCTCCCTTCATCTTGCTGCTTAGCCCATGCTCTCTTGTGACATGTTTCCACAATGGATATTTTTATCTTAAGGTTGTTGTCTTCTCTCAACATTTGAAGCTGCTATTGCAACCCCACTTCCAATAGAGGGAACACTTGTAGACCCTGATGAAATTGGAATAGGAGGGGCATATCCAATGGGGATATTCTTCCCCTTCCCCTTCCTTTGCTCCTTCCCTGCTGCCCTTGATTGAGCCATGAATGTTGTAAAAAAATAAACAAAAAATGACAAATTTGTAAAATGAATGCACATGCAAACTGAATGCAAAAAAATGAGAGAAAATGCACTTACATGTTGCTTGAATCTCCTTGAAAATGCTCCTTTGCTCTTTCCAAACTCACAAATGTCAAAGTGAAAAAACAAATGAGCCAAATCGGCTTTTTAAAACCCGCGGAGGTCACTTTCTCGGGTTTCGTGTCTGGCGAATCGGGACACGATCGTAAGGACACAAGTCCATTCGAATTGTGTCTGATTCGATGGATTCAGGACACGAGGGGCTAGGGGAGCGTATCCGGTTTCTTCGGTAACTAGTTAATGAAAATGTGTGTCCCTAAAGGACAAAACTGTTGGTGAAGAGGTACCTGCCTAGGGTATATAAGCAGGCCTTCATCCTCATTGTCATCATCACATATCAATTATTTTATATAATATTCAATATACAATTACTATCCTACAATGGATGTCTTTGTCTTCGAAGTCTTTTGAAGATATTCTGCTACGCATACGAACCTTGTTCGTTACATTGGAATCAGAGCCACGTTGGCTTATGCCTACCTTTGGCCATCAACTCTTTATCAGATCAAACGTTTTCACTACGTAATTGGAGGTTCTCCATTGTGGCGGTTTTGCCATTTAGGCCTTTGGCCATTATGTACAAAAAAAAAAAAAAAACTAAATAAAGTTATGTACAAAAGAATATATATTAGAAAAAAAAGGGTTAAAAAAATTAAAAGAAAATAAATTAAAAAAAAGAGAGAGAGAAAAAGACTAAAAAAAAAAATTGAAATAGAAAGTCACAAAAAATTGAAATAAGAAAAAAAGATAAAACTGACCAAAAAAAAATATTAAATTAAAAAAAAATATTAAAAAGAAAAAAAAAAGAAAAAAAAAATCAAATCAAACAAAAAGAAAACGAGTTACGTAGCCTTGGGCGTAACAGCCACAGGGCCTCATCATTAGCCGGGCAACCCATCGATGGACCAACGCTTCTGCCATTGCTCCTGCACGTTCGGCTGACTTATAGCACTGATTAACGACCAACCACTTCTGCCACACTTGCAAGAAAAATTCATTGCCAAACGCAGTCGCTGACACAAAAATGAGCCACCAACTTACTTGGCTGGCCCGCACACACCCAACTGCCACTCCTCACATACCCGCGACTATCCCTAGCTGGCCACCGCTTGTGTTGTTAGACCCCCCCAACTGCCGCGACTCCCTCTAGGCCAACACTCAGCTGACCAGACCCACACCACCGTTGCAATTTTTATCGCTACTGTAATCCTGTGTCTATACAATGTTGCTCCTGCATCTCTCGCTGCTCACTCTGTTGTATTGCAGCTAGTAACGCTGCACTCTAGAGTCGCCAACGAATTCCATGCCACCGCCTCACTTAGCCACTTCCGCTACTTGTTCGACGATTGTCCCCTAATATGAACAGACGCCATTGTTGAATTGGCAACCTCCGTTTATCATTTCACTATGCATCGTTCGCTATTCAATTGCTCCATACATTGTTACAAAATTTAAATTTTCGTTGGGTTTCTAAAAGAAAAACAAAAAAAATCTTTCTAAGGGTATAAGAGTAAAGGCACGATTCAATTATAAGGCATGACCTTTTATTCCATAAGTTGGAGATAATTAAAGACAACAAACTTATAGTATAAAAATATAAGTGAGTTTAAAAGCTATAAAAAAGAAAGGGACAGAAAAGTCAAAATTAAAATATTAAGAAAAGAATAAGGTTTGACATTAAAACTTAAAAAAAAAAAAATTAAAATAAAATAAAGAAATTATATATATATAAAAGAAAGAGAAAAGGTTACTTTTAAAAAGCCCTAACTCTAACCTCATCTTGACCAAGCAAAATGGAGATTTTGGAAACAAAAGCAGGATGATTTTCCTATAAGGGTATTTTAATCACACATCACGAGTTAAGTACATTAAAATGGGAGATTTTGGAAACAAAAGCACGATGATTTTCCTATAAGGGTATTTTAACCACACATCACGAGTTAATTACATTAAAATGGGCCATCCTAGGGAAAAAGTTACCATCGCTATTAGTACAAGCAACGACGAAAACTACATAAATATTAATCTGGCGAATCGACTGTAAATTTCAGACGTCAATGTAGGCGAAACAACAGATTTTTTTGGAAAAAAATATGAAATTAATGATTTACAAATAACAGTAGATCATTATGAGTACATATCTCAATTTCATGTTGTAAAAATGTATGGCATAGAGGTTGACATAATTCTATGTCAAACTTGGTTTAGAGATTTGGGTGTGTTCATGTTAAACATAGAGAATTTTTTTTGATGTTTTCTTATAAGGGAAAGATGATCACATTTTGAGACATGAAAATGCAGTCAATTGACAATGTCCTCATTAGAAGACTTTAAAGATGTTACGAATTAGATATAAAAAAGGCAGAAAAACATACATTGAACCATATAACATTAATCATACAGAAGTTATAATCTTCATCAACCACGTCCACTAGTTAGTAACATACAACATATTAAGTCTCATGATTCATCAATCTTAAAGTTTCAAGCTTTCAAAATTCAATATATAACATTTATCATCATTCATCACCAAAGTTTTACTTGTAATCTAAGTGTAACCAGTACAACAAAGAATATCTAAGTGTAAAAGGATGAAAATGAAGATTAAGGAGAGAAAATTTTGCTCCCAGGGTTGCTCCCGAGTCACTCTCAAAGGGAGCGTGCTCCGAGAGCGAGTTCGAGGGTGGGGGAAGGGGGGGCAGGCCAGGGGGGGAGTTGCTCCCACACAACCCTGGGCTGCGTTGTCCAAGGCGAGTTGATTACATGGAGCATTGGAGAAAGACAGGTGGTTGGTCTGTTGGAGAGGCACGAAAACAAGTCGGGAGAGCAGAGAACTCATGCGCGGGGGAACGAAGGCACAATGGTGAGCACTGGAAGAAAGTTTCTCCTAGGGACAAAGGTGTAAAGATAGAACAATGATCAAGGCCATAGAGGTTGAGTTTTGAAGAAAGTGAACCAACTGAGGAACCCTCAAAGAGGCTTGTTGGGTGAAAAAAAACATTATAGGGAGCAGTGGCTTGCCTGAAGGCTGAAGAATCCACTGGAAGCTTGCGGATTGATGAACCTACTGGTTGGGATGAGACACTCAGGCATAGTTTTAAAAACTGGACCGGTGACCAGATTGGTCCACCTAAAAAATCGGGTTTTAAATTGGAACTGGTCAAACTGGGACTGGTTAGATCTCAATGAACTGGTTTTATAAAAACACAAGAAATACTTAATTTTTAATGAAAAAACTATTTTTAAGATTTAAAGCCAGGAGTCCAAACCAATAGACACAAAATATGCAAAGTTTGCTCATATATATACCATGTAAAGGTAAATATATCAAACTGCCACCAAGTGCAATACATATCAACAATAAGATATATAATGAATGAGGCTCTAAATGGCCCCTAGAGTCCAAAAACAAAGCCTAAAAGTTATGGGGCCACTAGCCTACTACAAGTCTACATATATGATATTAGTGGTCAACATTATCACTTGAAACCTATGTTACCGGAAACTCCTGAAGAATTTGTCGGAAACACGGATCCCTGTTTCCAATACGAAAACAGATATGATTCTTGTTGGAAACGCTGTAAAAATGTTTTTGTGCCATTTCAAAAAATCGGAAACTTCAGATTTGGAATTGGATACGTTTCCAAGGGATTTAATTTTTTTTGGATCTGTTTTCGGAAACGGATCCACAAAAATTGTGATCAAAATCCACCCTTAAAATGTTAAAAAAAGTGAAAATTTGTATAGCCATAAATAAATAATATAAATGAAGAAATCAGATTTGCAAATAAACTCATTATAAACACAGTCTCATAACATCTCTTCTAAATCTTATAAACAATGAAACTCCATATATTTATCAATGATTCTTACATGGAAAAAGATAGATGTTAAAAATTGCAAACAAAAGGGTTTGATGAATGTCTTTGTAAAGAGATCTATTTGAGGGATTAATTTTCAGTTTGGTTAAGGTTTTGTTAATTGTCATTGATTTTTCTCTTGATTTCATAAATCCCCCAATATAACAAATCTTCTCTAGCCAATCTTTTGCCTGCATATAGTCAAGAGACCAAGCTGACGTTGAGAAGATTGAAATGTTCAAATAGGTCTTGACGGAATATCCCAATGATCCCAAGGGCCTTTTAATTGCCATGCAAGGAAGATAGATATCATCTGCGATGCATGACACGTTCTTTGAAGGAGTTGGACTCGAAAGCAATAAGGTTGTAGCATTTCTGATTACATTACTAATGATGCTAATAATATGTTGAATGATATAATAATCACTAAGGATGATGACAATGTTTATGCCGAATTGATGATGATGATTTGTTTATGTTGAATTCAGGACGATGATTATGTATTTTTCGATATCGATACTAGATTCTAAAAGATGAATGATAATATATATATATATATATATATATATATGTTGCACTGAAACGAATATGTCGCACTGAAACGGAGTTGGTTGAGTCTTGACTCCCAAACTTTGCAATTGCTTGAGTCGCAAACTTCTATGCTGGTTCAGTGACTTGACTCTTAAAATCTTGAAGGTATTCTTCCCTAATATGCCCTATCACTTCATTTGGTGCTCCACATGGCTTTTCATGGCCTCCTATTGTTGAGAATTTTGAGGCTATAGATTAATACAAATTCTCTTCTTGATAACTACTTGTGATCTTACTTATGTATTTCTTCTTTCATTTAGTTAATCTTTCATCAAGTCAATTATCAAAGTACTTAGTCAAATGTAGAGACAGACTTATTTTCACTTGTAACTGAGTATCATGAAGTGTAGTTAGGAAGGTAAATCTCTGATTTACCTTCCTTACTTGAGATCTCTGTCTTTTACAAATTCTTTCCTAAGATGCTATAATATCCTTATTATATCCTTCAGTCACTTCCTCAATCCTTCAGTCACTTTCGCAATTCATATCCTTCAGCTACTTCTGTAAACTATGTCCTTTAGTTACTTCCGAAATTGTATCCTTCAGTTCTTTCTTCCTATGTAGAGATTGTCTTCCAGCGTTGTTATTTGTCCTTCTACCACAGGATCTTGGAGCATATTAGACTAGATCCTATATGACACTTAATTATATTTTGTACCTAGACGACACAAACCTAAACTATGTAGAGATTGTCTTCCAGCATTGTTATTTGTCCTTCTACCACAGGATCTTGGAGCATATTAGACTAGATCCTATATGACACTTAATTATATTTTGTACCTAGACGACACAAACCTAATAGACATCAAGAAGAAGTCTATTGACCTAAATAATAAAATCTTACTCATGAAACCCATGAAGTAAGTACAACAAAACACATTTTATTATCTTTGTCTTCTTCTTTTCATAATTACATAGTCAACATGAAGACCGACCTAGTTACATTTTACAACACTCCCTCTTAACTAGGGAGGTATTCATATAGTTACATGATTACTTTCAAACTTAAAGAATCTCATAAGAAAATTCGGATTGGTAATCGCATTTGTATAGTATCATATCAACCAGCGTTGTACTAGTGCAAGGCCTTAACTTACAGCCCCATCTCTTCAACGAGACAATCGGCTTCAATGCCGGCGAGACACATGGCTTATAGACACCTTCGTCATTGTCTCTCCAAGGTCATGCTCCACCCGGATGTTCCCAAAGTATGACCTTCTTGGACTATTCTTCTCTTGGGTAGCTAGCCCTCAAAGAATATTGGCCCCCGACTACTCTTATCTTGAATGCCCGATCATGTTCTCAAAGAATATCAAATGCCAGATGATTACCCAATCCTCCATTCTATCTTCCCAAGACTAGAATGATGTGTCTATCTCTCCCTGCCAGGGAGGACCTATTCCACAAGCGAATGTACTCATTCTTATACAAAGAATGTACCTAAGCTCATCCTTAGGAATTACCAAGTTTCTTCCAAGTAAGAAACTTACCATCAGGGTCCGTCTTAACCAGGGACCTCTAGTAGCAATGGTGAGACACCTAGTTGCTCGTGAAGAATTCCTGTCCTCGATGTCATGGATTTCGATATTGAGGAATCTCCATATTTTAGGTTCATAGGGCACAGATCATCTATCATATTTTAGTCAAGTCAGTTATCAGAAAGTGATTCAACATACTTCCCATCTGGTCCACTTGTTATGCCATGTAGCTTTCCTTAGAATCTTGAAAGGATCATACATCCTTTCTTATGATTGGCAGCCCTGCACAAGTTCATCCAGATATGCATATACATATGAACTCTTAGAACAAAAGTTACCTTAGTGATGATCTTTCACCATGACATCTTCTTATAGGCATCGACATCCTTTATACAGATTGACACATCTCCTGATGATATGTTTTTCCAGGGTCTTCTTCTTTACCAGTCTTTCGTCAGAGTCTACATATCTTCCTAGGAGATCTCCTAGTCACATCTTCTTGGCCTCTAAATGGTACTTGCCTCAAGACATGGTTGGATTTCACGATCTCTTCCTTTCTGCACATTTTTCCATTCCCAGGAACTTTCAACAACCACCTCATATGTCATGAGGACATATTATTTTCATCTGTCCATGTACTGAGAGGTACCCTTTTATAGATCATACTTCAATACAGAAGTTCATTACCTGCAACCATATGACATGACTTCATAGCATCAATGTTAGCATATACGTTTGCATACCTCATACCTATTTTTCCTTGAGTCATCCTGTAGGGGTTTCTCTTGAATGAAGAGCTTCATTCCTTTGACCTGCTTCATCAATATGTCATCACATCCTTGTTCTGATGACTGCTTTACTTGAGTAGGGAGGTTTTCCAGAAGATGTTACACTGAGAGCTTCTTCCATGCTTCTTTCGAGATGCTTCTTAATGTACATTACTATCATACAAACAATCAGAGATCACTTAAAGAGAAAGATGATCTCAATCATAATAGAGATCTCTTGCTTCCTCCTTCTTAGATCTTTTAATGTCAGGTTCTTCTCTTTCATACGTGAGATGAGCTTCTTCCTTTTCCTTTTGACATTTCCAGATTTAGTACAATCTCTTTTATAATGTCCAAGTTCATCACATCCAAAGCATCGCACGTCCATATTTCTTCTCTTATTTTGAAGGCCAAATTTTCTGAATCTTTCTTTCTTCCTGTATGACGCTGCTAAGGCATGATTTTCTTCACTTGATTCAGTGTCAGCTTTGGCCTTTAGTCTTGTTTCCTCTATTTTACATAGAGACCACAAATCATAGAATGGAGTGGCTTCTTTCTTCCCATATAGACTAGAAGTGAAGCTTCCCCATTCCTCTGGTAGAGCATTCAATACCACTGTTGTCATCTCAGTGTCAGACATCACTTCTCCTATTTCTTGTTGTTGATCTCTTATTTCAGAAATCCTCATAAAGTATGGGACGATTCCTGCTTCCTTTGATAATTTCATTTTGTAGAGTTCTTGTCTTAGAGAGATTGCTTCTCCAACAGTACTCACAGAGAATAGCTCCCCCGGTTTCTCATATATTTGTTTTGCAGTGTTTAGTTTTGATACATAGGGAATGAGAGAGTCTTTGATGGATTCTATGAGAATCCTTTGGGCTCTAATTTCTCCCTTCATGTACTTGGCATGGGCTGAAGTATCTTCTTTTGGAGGTTGAATAGTAGATCCTTCGATATAGTCCATTACTTCGTCTTCAATAAATTCAAGTCTGTTCTCTTCTTCCATGCACTGAAGTTTGATGATCCAACCAGCTTGTTGCTTTCTTTACAAAAAGGCATCTTGATAGATAGGGTCATGAATACTTACTTGAGTGGTCTTGCTTGCAGCTCTCTTTATGTTGATGAAGTCAAGAGTTTCTTTTTCTTCAAAGCTGTTGTTCTTAAACCCTTGACTAAAATGACTATTTTCAGAACTTGTTAATCTCCTTCAAACAATGTTTTGAGTGCAAGGATTAATGAGCTAATCTTTTCATATAAACCAGTTGGATAGTATTTCTTGTGGACTGGTTTGTCTTTTCAATCCAGAATTTTATCCTTGCTTCTTTGAGTGACTTTGTTGACAAGCAGCCCTTATATTTAGTACCTTAGCTCTGAAACCATGTTGAGAATTTGGAGGGCTATAAATTAATACAAATTCTCTTCTTGATAACTACTTGTGATCTTACTTATGTATTTCTTCTTTCACTTAGTTAATCTTTCATCAAGTCAATTATCAAAGTACTTAGTCAAATGTAGAGACAGAATTATTTTCACTTGTAACTGAGTATCATGAAGTGTAGTTAGGAAGGTAAATCTCTGATTTACCTTCCTTACTTGAGATCTCTGTCTCTTATAAATTCTTTCCTAAGATGCTATAATATCCTTATTATATCCTTCAGTCACTTTCGCAATTCATATCCTTCAGCTACTTCTATAAACTATGTCCTTTAGTTACTTCCGAAATTGTATTTTCCAGTTCTTTCTTCCTTCAGATAAATCCGCATTCAAATCTCTTCTTGAATCTGCTCCCTTTTAAACACTGTCACCTTCAGACTTATCCGCATGCAATACTGTCCTTAGATTTGTTCTGTTATACCATCTCAAACTAATCCGTAATTGCTTTCTTAAGTCTGCACTAATCCGCAAATTCTTTTCTTTCTTCCATGCTGTTCACCTTAGACTTGACCGTAATTGTTCCTTTAAATATCTGCACTAACTCATAGCCAAGTCCGCAAATCTGTGTGTACAAATGATCCACAGTGCAGTGTATATATAGTACACTGTTCTTGCCTCTAGGCCGACCATTCAATCATTTATTGATCCGATTTCATAACAGAGATTTAGGCCGACTGTGTTGAGAGAGGAGTTCTTCACAGTATGTAGAGATTTTCTTCCAACGTTGTTATTTGTCCTTCTACCACAGGATCTTGGAGCATATTAGACTAGATCTTATATGACACTTAATTATATTTTGTACCTAGATGACACAAACCTAATAGACATCAAGAAGAAGTCTATTGACCTAAATAATAAAATCTTACTCATGAAAACCATGAAGTAAGTACAACAAAATACATTTTAATATCTTTGTCTTCTTCTTTTCATAATTACATAGTCAACATGAAGATTGACCTAGTTACATTTTACAACACCTATCACAGCCAAGTGTTGCTTGAACCTATTAATAACCCCTCCTTCATTAGATTTTTGGCAATATTTGCAGATCATTTTGCCATCAATCATATCACGATGAGCCCATGCAGTATCCTTGGCTTTTGGTGGCATTGTGGCTACTACTTAGCTCAAACTCTTTGTTGTTCCACTACTCCAGCAAAATCTCAACACTCTCCAAGCTCACAATGAAGCTCACAAAAACTCTAAATGAGATGTGTGAGGAAAATGAGAGGGGAGACCTCCTTTTATTGGCTTGGAGGGGTTGTTGTTGGAGGGAAACAACCCTTATTTTCCCTCCAAACCACCTCACAAGCCTCCAAGAATGCCTTTGGTGGGTCTGCGACCGACCTACCAATGAACCGATCGGTTTATGACAGAACCAACCGATTTATTGGAAAACCAGTTGGTTCCATCATAAACCAGCCGATTTATGCCCTGTTTGTCTAAAAAAGGGCAAATGTCACACTTAACTGGGTTTTTTGACTAGTTCGGATGGTTTGGCCAATGAACCGACCGGTTTGATCGGTTTCCGGTTTAGACTTTCTGGTTTTTAAAACTATGCACTCATGTATTTGTGAGAGCTGATTAACCACCAAGAGTTGCCTTGAGGGTGAAGCTTTGGTGCTTGACTCACTAATGAAGTACCGGGAGAGGTGATCTCTTTGCCCAACAATTTCTTATCCATTGATGAGCCTTCCCTTGGTGTGGACTCCCTTCTCTTGATAGTGAGCTAAGACTCTTTGTGTTGTGGTATCGTGGCATGGGTGTTAATCATGTCTGTAAAGCCTGGAAAGACAGAGTGGAAGCTTGTGTAGCTGGTGGATGAAGGAAAAGTGACCTTGTGACATCCTATTTTGCCTGTCAACTTCCATTAAGTTTCCTCTTAAAAGCTCTCCACCTCAAGCATTGGAATTTGGCTCAGGGTTGTAACTACAAGTAAAAGTGGCTGTAGCTTGTCTAAGGTTGGGTGGATAGTTAGAGTCCCAATCTCAGTTGCAATATCTCTTTTAAGATAAATATTCTCTATGTCTTTGTGCATATGATTATCATGTCTCTATTTATTGTATCGAAATATGTCATGATAATGTTGAGAAGTGTTGTTTTCCTGTATGAGTAAGGAATATTTATATCTTGTGTAAAGATTTAAGGAATGGTTCAATTCTTGTGGATATTTTTGAGGTAGAAATTAACCTAAGAATATGTGAGCATGAAGAAATTAATCTAGGAATAGCTTGGGAGGTACTTCAAACCCTAGGCTTGAGGGTTGTGGAGAAGTTAACACACAAGTGTGGCTTGTGGGTGTGGAACCCAAGCATGTGGGATTTTCACCTGAGATTGTGGGTGTGAATCCATGAGGCTTATTGGATATGTGATGCATGGAAATGATAGAGGAGGTCGAGACAAACCAGACGCATCGAAAATCATCGAAACCCGAATTGTCTTGGTGGAGATATTAATTTTTGAAGTTAATGTGTGGGTTTGGTCAAGGTCGGCTAGGCATTTAGAGACCTTGTGACAAGTTGTCAAGCCCACACATGTGATTTGATGGAGACCTTGTATTGCGTATAAATATAAGGTGGAGGAGAGTCATTTAACATATCCAAGAAGCATCTTAAATAGTCTACACATCAAGTGCGGGCAGCGCGAGTGCAGGAACGCAAGTGTAGGTAGGAACACGAGTGCAAGAACACGCACGAGTGCAGGAACGCGCAAGAACGCATGAATGCAGGCACACATGAGTGCAGAAACGCATGAGTGCAGGAATTGCGTGAGTGCATGTAGCACGAGTGCGGGTTGAGCGTGTAGCAAACTGCACTAGGGTGATGCAGAAGCTGCGTAGGGCTAGGTATGTATTGTATTGATGTGTTAAGGTTGAATTGATGGAAGTCTATTAGCAACCAAGAGGAAGGGTTTCCTAGGTGGTTGGATGCCCTAACCAAGAGCAGATGATACAAGAAGGATTGGTCACTCGTGGTCTGGTAGAGGGCAACGTGAGAGTGGACCAAGTGTGGATAGTGGATTTGGAATTTATGGTTTGTTGGAGGGCAGCGTGATAGTGCCCAAATTGGAGCCCAGTGTGCACTATCTTTATTGACTTAGGTGGTTGCTAGAGTGGCAGAAGAAGAGCTCAAGGGTTTGATGAACTAGGAGCAATTTGAGTAGCCCTAGACTTGCGAGTGGAGAAGGACATCTACAACAGAAGATAAGCAGTCCTCCTAGCCTGTGTTCATTATGGGAGATGGACATCTTGCAGTGATAGGTGGCAGCCCTCTGTGCCCTATGTTAGTCTTCATTGGAACAACGCAGGAAGACTATAGTGGGCCGAAGTCCTCGAGTAGCTGAGGAGTAGCAGTGGGTAGTTGTGAGTTGTTCACAAATGAAGTTGTGAACAATTCGACAGGAGTCTCGATGTGTTGTGCCCTTGATGGACTAAGGCACAGCTAGTGAGCAAATTGGATAATCGAGGTTCAATGGCTCGATGGACTTGGATCATTGATAGAGGCAATGCAGCAGATCAGGAGCCGAAGGAGCGGGCAGGTACAGGGTATGACCGAGAGGAGATGAGAGAGAGCGCTACATCAACTAGATGGTCAGAGTATCTAATTGAGGGTCAATTGGTTGTCGATGGACTAACTCCAAGCCCCAGTTTTGTATCTTTGTATCAATGGATGTATGAGGGCCATTATCCCTAGTACGAGAGCCCTAGATTGTTGTATTATTCAGATTGATTTTTATAACGAAGTTGGTTTATTGGACATAATTTGTTTAAAAATTTCTGTATATTTTATGCACTAGTAGATTTACTCCTGTTTATATTCAACTGTGCAAAGTAGCTTCGTTTTAATTCTTGGTTTGGCAGCGTCAGTGATTTAAGATTCTATCCCAGACACCAGGATCGTGGAAATTCAACATCGACATGTTTGGATAACTAGTCACTATGTTGATAAATTGTTCATGTTGACAATAAGGAATGCGTTTTCCTGTTTAGGACCACTTCCTGAATATTTTCTTGGGAATGGGTTTATCCTTGTTTCCATCTTGAGCTTGCAAATTGATCTAAATGGCCTGTGTATGAAGAGATGGACCAATCTCTGTTAATCAACGAATGCTTGCATCAAAATGTTTTGAGTATTAGGCCGACATTTTACCATACGCTAAGGAGGGAATCAAGATAACCCTGGAAGGACCTTCTTATACCCTTGGCGAAGGGCCTTATAGGTGTGTTGACAATTACTAAGTGTGGGTTGGAATTCTTAAGTTCGAAGCACATGACTTCGAAAGAAAATGGCATAAACCCTCTTCGATCTTGTGACAAGGTGCGATGATCAAGCACTGAAACAAGGAGTGATCTAGGCTGTCGAGAGTTGAACGCTTATAATTGCCCACAGGGCTCAGAGGTTTGGTTCCCCATAGATTTCGATGGAAGGTTGAGCAAGTCTCGTCGAGATCAAATTCTCGGGATGATGTGGTAGTGGGGCTGCTGTCAATGCTCAGAGAAAGACTATGAAAAATGCTACATTCAGATACGACAAGAATTATGCAATTCGCAAGGGGCCTAGAGCCTTCAGTGGAACCGACAGTCACATGGCACACAACGTGGAGGGAATGATGGAGGTTGATTTCACCTTGACGCTTAGGACCAGTGTCATCACCCCAGAGCTCGGAGATTTTGGACTGAGGGCATGGTAGAAATTCTAGGATTTAGGTCCCGGGGTGACTTGGCGTGTGGGATCATTCAGGGGGACAAGCATTGCGTGGCGTGAATGCTGTCACGTATAAGTCACGTGGAACCAACAGTCACGTGGCACACAATGTGGAGGGAATGATGAAGGTTGATTTCACCTTGACGTGTAAGACCAATGTCATAACCCTAGACCTCAGAGATTTTGGACTGAGGACATGGCAGAAATTCTGGGATTTAGGTCCTGGGGTTACTTGGCGTGTGGGATCATTCAGTGGGGACAAGCATTGCGTGGCGTGAATGCTGTCACGTACAAGTCACGTGGAACCGACAGTCATGTGGCACACAACGTGGAGGGAATGATGAAGATTGATTTCACCTTGATGCTTAGGACCAGTGTCATCACCCCAGACCTCAGAGATTTAGGTCCCGGGGTGACTTGGCGTGTGGGATCATTCAATGGGGACAAGCACTGCGTGGCATGAATGCTGTCACGTATAAGTTCGTGGTGGCAAGCCTTATTGTATTGGTATAATGCCACGTAGTTCGGAAGGTTGTCCTCGATAGTTTCAATGGGGGATATTATTGGAACCCACTGGGATCTCATTCCTGAGGTGACGTGGTGATAGAGGGCACGTACTTGCGTACATCAAATATATATATATATATATATATATATATATATATATATATATGGCAGCTGCCGACCTACTCATACCAAGTCACGAATTAACTCCTCCCTACAGTATATATTATCATATCATATATTATGCTAGAGTTTGGGGCCTTGTGAGCCATAGGGAGGAGTTAATTCGTGACTTGGTATGAGTAGGTCGGCAGCTGCCATGTGGTATGACATGGTTCATGACTTGGAAAATCATGTGGGCGCCATAGGACAGGTTAAATGACGTGGCAATATCTGATAGACCAATTTTTCAATGGCCATATGTTTCGATCCAGGAGTTGGATTGAAGCAAATTCTATATCGTTGGAAAGATCCCGACGAGACGAATACAACAATGTTTTCCATTTGAAGTTTTGAAGAAGTTGTGAAGGATCGAAAAGTTTAGACCCCATTTCCATAATGGGACTTTGGAGGTCAGGTCAGGATAGTTACTGCCTCCTTCTACCCTTAGTAGGGGCTAGGGATAGTAGGTGGTATGTTACAATGTCATCAACAATCCAAGGAACCAAATGAGCACCCTAACCATTCAAAGCTCTTTGTGATGAAAATCATAAGGGTAGTCAAAAAATTCACTACTATAGGCCTTTTGCAAAATGAGGGGTAACACATAGGAAGATAAGCAAGATAGATTAACTGTCTTGATGTTGAGAGAACATTTGGAGAATTGTATGGTACTTGTGCCTAGCATATTGATAACTTCTTTTGTAGAATGAGTGGATCAGTGGATTTATCCCCGTAGAATTTTGAAATTTAGTTGAAGACATGGAAAATCACCTAGTTTGTACACTTGAATTTTACAATTTTAAACTAAATAGTTAATACAAATGGTAGTGGGCCCAAATTTTAATGTGCTTGTTACATTTGACATGTTTTGTTTCTTTTGATTAAAGTTGCTCTTTCAAAATTTGTTGTTTACTGTGAGGGATAGTTTTGGTTTATTATCCCAACGAAAAGCTGTCTCTAATGATGGTCATTTGAAATCAGTTAAGTGGACTTCATCCTGGAGACAGAGAGGCTCTAATTCTTACTGTTAAAGCTGCCAAAGTTTTGGATTGCATTTTTTATCAGCAGGTTGGCCTACTTAACAATTTCTCTTTCATCATTTCTTCAGTTTATATCTAAATGTGAATTGTATCTGAGATATGAGCATATATGTTCAGGTGTGGTCTAGTAACCTAGAATTGAAGAACTGGCTGGAACAGCATTCAGAGGATTCTGAACTTGATAAAGTCAAGTTTAACTACTATTTAATTAACAAGGGCCCATGGTATGATGAGTGTCTAATATATTTCTTTTGTTATTGGATAATTTGTAGAATTGCACCATTTACATTGATTGGTGTCCACCCTTTTGTTGTGTACCCATGGTTAGGATTTTTGCAGCAAAAAACATCTCTGCATGAATATTTGACCTCTATTTAACTGCTTTTAATAGCGAGGGGTGATAATAGAAGTGAACATATTGGTCAGTTGGAATCCTATGTTTTTACCATTCAAGGGGCTAATAGAGTGATCTGGAGAATACTTGGGTCTCTGGTAACACTTGAGCAGAAGAGAGACATTGAAGCAGCTCTTGCAGATCCTGTAAGCTACGATATAATAAGTGGGTGCCTAATAAGTTTTTTTGAATGCTTGAATCCTGAATCTAACCATGTTCAAATAGAAGCAAAATGTCTCTATTTGAATCTTATGTGTTGTTTCACATTTTGATGACAAAGAATAGCAAAAGTTTGCTATTTGTGTTATTTTAACATATCTGGCAGCTTGTGCACTTATGCCAAGGTTAATAGTAAGCATATCTTCTTTTATAAATTATCATGTGTATGCTTCTTGCAGGTATTGATAGACTTGAGTTGTATTTACTATGTACTTGCATCCAATTATTACTGTTCACTGAATTTCGGTTATCTTTGAGGTAGGCATGAGTGGAATAGTTGAAGTGCTGTTTGCCGTGTAGTAGGGAAACCTTATGTCTGTGCATAAGAGGCAGTCTTAAGCACAACTCTGTGAGATTCAATACATGAAAATACCAACAGGCTATCTGTTTGCAAATAATTCAGAACCCTAATTGTTGGACACAGCTCTTGTTGATGTTTGTAGCTCGGGCAGGTACTTCCACACAGGCCTTGTGTCTAGGGCCTAGGAGTGCAGAAATCAGCCACATTCTCCCTAGAACCTTCGCTCAAGTGTGAGCAAGTTGCTAATGTAACTTAGCCTAAGTCTAACTTAAGAAAAAACACATATTAAGAGTTGTATTTACTATGTACTTGCATCCAATTATTACTGTTCACTGAATTTCGGTTATCTTTGAGGTAGGCATGAGTGGAATAGTTGAAGTGCTGTTTGCCGTGTAGTAGGGAAACCTTATGTCTGTGCATAAGAGGCAGTCTTAAGCACAACTCTGTGAGATTCAATACATGAAAATACCAACAGGCTATCTGTTTGCAAATAATTCAGAACCCTAATTGTTGGACACAGCTCTTGTTGATGTTTGTAGCTCGGGCAGGTACTTCCGCACAGGCCTTGTGTCTAGGGCCTAGGAGTGCAGAAATCAGCCACATTCTCCCTAGAACCTTCGCTCAAGTGTGAGCAAGTTGCTAATGTAACTTAGCCTAAGTCTAACTTAAGAAAAAACACATATTATTATGTTGGCTTATTGGGCTAAAATAAACTTAGGAAAAGTAAATAATTTACTTTAGTGATTATGTTTTAATTTTAGCCGGTGATCTCAAGTGAGGCGAGATCTAGTCTCTACCATAAATCACTTTGAGATTAGGGTCAGGGTTAGGTATGTAGCTCAATGTAAAGTTATGAAAGCAAGGTTAAGGAGAAGGGAAACACACCCCTCAACAACACAAGATTGAGAGAGGCATGTCAGTGAGCAAGTGTTCTGGGTTCGAGGGAGTGTAGAGAGATTGGATATCTATATTTGTCAAGGAGATTTAGCACCAATTTAGGGCAGATATATTGGATCAGATCTAGGTTTATTTGTATTTTGTGTTTTCTTAGTTGGCCCTGTTGACCACACTTTGTCAACTACCCCATAGTAGTACACCCCCATTTTTTCAAATGGGATTCGTCATATTCGACGTGGTTGCGCCATTCAGATTTCATCGACAATTGACATTGTTATAAATGATGTAAACCCATTCTGCATTGTTATGATGTAAATGATCTAAGTAAGACCGTCAGTGTATGTAATAGCCTAGGTAAGCCTAGTATGTTGTTGATCATCTCTATCTTAGGAGGTTTTTTGTCTCACTGATTCACGAAAGTGATTGGCAGAGTTTTTTCCTCCAGCCTCACCCCAAAGCTAGGGTGGATTTTGTCATTAGCATATTAAGTGAGTCCTAGTGTTTCTATCGAGTCCTTGTAAAAGTAGTTTGAACTACTTGGTCTACTAGATCATATGTTGAGTCGCAGAACTGGGTATTTATTTGAGGGTCTATACGAATGGGTTTTCCTCCTTCATGTATGTAAATGTATTATCTCATGTAAAAGAGGGTTGGAAAAATAATTATAATCCCCTCTTAGTCAATTAATTAAATTTTCTGGTCAATTAATTAATAAAATCCTAAACTAGAAATTTAATTAATTTAGGGTCCTAAATTAGGATTAAATCTTTAAAGGCAAAATTTGTGGGTCCTTGGAAAATGACTTTGAAAGCCCCGGGCCAAGGGAATATTGAGAATTTTAAGAAATATTGGACCCTTGGGCCTTGGTGGTTAAGTCAAGGTCAAAATTTTGGGGTAATTAATTCAAAAATAATATTTTTGAGTTAATTAAAATTGAATTAAATGATAAATTCGTTTTTCCCCAAAATTTTAATTTCAACGCTCCGGATTAAAAGATAATTAAATCTTTTGGACGGTTGAGATTATTTTGACGAGGATCATCCAAACTAGCCGTTAGAGATCTTGTCCTATAAATTTAGAGGTCTTTGTCAGTATGGAGTCATCCGATCTCAGGATCGTGCACTTGCTCTTAGAAGCTCTTGTAAACTTTTGAGGAATAAAGCATAAAGACTTTGGGGTTACAAATCTGGATGTTCCTTCTCAGATCTATGTGGTGAATTGTCTCTAGACTCTGCTATTTGGTTTCTTGCATTTTATGGTTAATGGCCTTCATGGATTAATCTGCATATAGGTATCTTATGCAGTTTTCTGGGTTTATAAAATAATATTTTGATTTTTCTGCAAAGGTCTCATGTTGTTTTCTTAAATCTCTATCGATCTAAGATCTGGATCTAAGTGTGCAGGGAAATTTTTCTTAAGATTGGGCGTCTGGGGAAGTCTTCGGTTGGACCAGCCGACTCCCAATAAGCATAAATCTGATAAGCTCTTTATTTGTTAAATTTCCGGGTCTATCTTACAATATTTGTGATTTTGCAGGGTTTCGAAGGCTTGTGCCTCTCACTAAAACTTTAAATCTCTGAAAATTGTGCTAAAATGGATTCGGATTTGACCATGAGGGTTTTAAATTTGTAAATTAGTTGTAAATTTGTAATTTTTTTAGGACTGTGAGGGTTTTAATCGTTTCTTGGTGTGTATCTTCAGATCAGGTTGGTTTATTGCAGGTTACAGGTTCAAATCGGAATTTTTTTTTTATAGATCTAAGGCAGATCTAGCCTCCAAAGGCCAGATCTGGCCTCAGAACCCCCACTGTGGGCAAATCTGGGTGTTATTTTTAAAGAAGCATGAAATCTGGGCATAAATGAAGAAATTTTAAAATTGGCTTGGCGGATTTTCGTATTACTGGGTTATCCTCATTCTGATCTTTGATGCCCCTGTCTGGAGCCTTATTTTTCCACGCCACCATTCCTTTCTACTTGTCTCATTTCCCTTGCCATCGATCTCCCCGTTCCTATTGCCACTGACAAGCTTATATTCCTTTCTCTGCGTCCAGTTTTTCCCTTACGTCCAACCCAGCTCTTTGATCTGCTCTCACGTCAAATAAAATAAGCTCTGCCCATCGAACCCTTACATCTCTGCCCTCGTTTTCCTTGCGGCATTTGCACCCCAGCGATCTCTCCACGCCGTCCAACTCATTTCCGTCCAACCTGCAACTGAAAGAAACGATAAACACATTCAAAACCCTCTTTTTCTCTCCACGTCATCCTGTCCAAGTCATCTATCGCTCTGCGTCCAAGCCTGCATCCTCTGCGCTGTCGAGTTCTTTTCTCCTGTCTGCCATCAAGCTGCCCTCGAATTCCCTGGTATCCATTAACGAATCAAACTCCATTGCCGTCCAGACTTCATTCCATCGCAGAACGTCCGTCCGACCTGCACAAAGAAAATACAAAACACACACATAAAATTTAATAAAAATCCCTCACGATTTGTTTTAATGCGGGTTCATTTTTTTTATTTGTATATAGTTTAAATTCAATTCGATTTTGTGTTGTATCATCTTTAGCTAGGTTGTAATTTTATTTTTTTGAATCGTAGTTTAAATTTAACTTAAGCTTTAGTTTTTTAGATCTTGATGTTTTAGTTTAGTTCCCTTTTTTAAATATAATTCGATTTCTTTTAGTTTTAGTTTGTTTCACTTTTTTTTTAATTGTGTAGTTTTAGATTTTAATTTAGTTAGCCTTTGTTTTAAAATTAGATTTAGAGTTGTTTTAGTTTTAAATAGTTGGTTTTAATTTAGATTTTAGTTTTAAATTCTAATTTTAACTTTAGTGTTATTTAGAGTTTAGATTTATAATTTTTTTTTTTTTTAGATTTATAAAATAAAAAAAATAATAAAAAATATAAAAATTTTAAAATCCTAAAAAAATAGAAAATACAAAAATATAAAAAATTTCAAATTTTCTATGGTCAACTGAGCCTTAAAATTTTTATCTAAGTTTGGCTGTGGATGTTTTCATTTTTTCGAACTGGATTATAATTGGAATATTTTTTTGTGTTTTTGGAAAACTTTCAAGTATCTGGCATTCTCATTCATGGTTGTGGCATTCTCAAGAAAATATCATTGATCAATCGTGTTTTAATAAGCAGCAGTTAGTCATCATTACTGGTTTATAATTGCATAATGGGATTTTGTGTGACTCCATAAGGCACTGATCATCAAATGTGAAATCTAATCTAGATCTGTGAAATCCTGTTAATTTTATCAAGTATTTGATGTTTTAGCTGTGTCTCCTAGATTTATCCTTCATTTCTAATAGGGTCTACCTCCCTTAGCCTGCAAGGAGACAGCTTAAAGAGAGAGGTTGGGGATAGAGGTGACAGCCCCCAATCTGAACCGTTGTCGCGGTGCCTTGACAATCTGTGCGACAACATTTTTTGGCGCCGTTGCTGGGGATAGATTTTTTCTGTCCTTGGTCTTAACGACATTTTCTAATCTTCTAATCTTTCATCGCCATTCTTTAGCCTGTCATGAGGGAATCACATTTTCTGGCATTCTTTCATCTCTTCATCATCTTATATTTCATCATCTCACTAATCATTTCATCTTTAGCACCTGGACATTTTGGCTGGCTTCTTGTTTGGGTGGCGACTCCACTTATTTATCTTTTTACTCCTAGACAAGAATCCCCCTCTGATATCCATCTGCTATCTCTCGATTATTTCTTCTATTTTAGAATTAGTTTCATGTTCAAGTGGCGGCTCCAATTTCTTTCACTTCTTACAAGAGTTCCTGCTAAGAAGTTCGCTTCTTGAGGACCTTTTGACTATTCTTGAACACGGATCTATTTTTAAATTTTAAGCAGTTCATCATGGATGACACCTTTCATAACATGCCGGAAGAGGCCACTTCAAAATTGCCTTTTTTCTCAGGTGGTGATCCAGGCACTGCTCTATTACATCTAAGGATGGTCAACCTTTTTATACATAAATATTGTCGTCCTTCACAATATAATCATGAAGATGTCAAGATACGTGTCTTTGGCTATTCTTTAAAAGGTGATGCTATCGATTGGTTTCGAAATTGTCCTGAAGAATATTGTTTACAAGATATCATCAATGCTTTTACAGATAAATATATAAAACAAAATGTCTCGCCTTGTGTTTCCAGTATTATGCAAAATAATAAAATTGATCTTGTAGAAGATTCAGCTATCAGCAGGAGTTTTCCAAACAATTCTCAGGACGAATCCACTTGTGCCACGACATCACAAACCCACGATAGTGGTGAAACAGAAACAAGTTGTCAAATCAGTCTCGACAATGATAAGCATCTTGTTAGCAAATTGATTCAGATGGTTAAGGATATACAGCTAAATCAAGCTCAGGTAATCATGAATATGGAGGCCAACCAGGCTCAAATCATTAAGAATATGGAACTTAATCAAGAAAAAATAATAGCAGATCACGCCAGGGAAATTGGTTCTATGCAGAACAGGTTAAAGGTCATGGAATTTAATCACTCCAATCAAATAATTACCATGGAAGAAAAACATGTTAAGGAAATGATGATCATGGAAGAAAATCATAAGAAGGAGATGAATTGTATGCAAAAGCTCTTCATGGCCATGAAAGCAAATAATGATGAATCAATAAAAAACATGGAACATAGATTGTTGATGATTGAAGAGTCATGCGAAGGAAATGACTGTTGTCAATATTAAGCATTCTAATCAAATGACTAATATACAAAAGAAGTTAAAAAAAATGATTATGAAGATTCATCAACAGATCATGAGACTTCTTGTCTGCTAAAGCCATTCCCATCTCATCATACAGAGGATTTAACTATGGTTTCAAAGGATGTTGAGAAAGACCAAGTTCATGTATCGCCATTGACAGAGTATATCCAGAATAACATTGGTCATGCTCCAGGTTCTTCAGATATTTTGTACAAACATCTTCAAGATGAGGACAAGGAATATACAATGATCTCATTGCTGACATCACAACCCACTCAAAAGAAGAGAAAGAAGAAAAGAAGAAGTAAGTGGTTTGATTTGTCTGATGGTCGAGAGCAGCATGACATTCAAATAAGACAGAGTCCTACATTATGCAAGATTGGACATGGCACATCTGAAAAGCAGCCCACAGACTTGCCTGAAAGCAGGCAAATGCTTAGCATACACTATATTGAGCACATCTGATGCCACAGGGCATCCTTTGTATCGTATTTATAACCCTACAACTTGTTTCAGCATTTCATTTTTGCAATTAGAGTAGATTTACTTTTCATGTTAAATAGAATAATAAATAAAAGAAGAGCTTCTATTTTTCATGAGCTTAATGTTATATGATGATATTTGGATGGACACTACTTATATAGTTTTGTGTGTTGCTTGGATGCAGATTCTGGATTCTCACATTCCTTCGATGAAGCAACGTGTCCCTAAGTAGAGCCAAATGTTGACCACACTTTGTCAACTACCCCATAGCAGTACACCCCCATTTTTTCAAATGGGATTCGTCATGTTCGACGTGGTTGCGCCATTCAGATTTCATCGACATTTGACATTGTTATAAATGATGTAAACCCATTCTGCATTGTTATGATGTAAATGATCTAAGTAAGACCGTCAGTGTATGTAATAGCCTAGGTAAGCCTAGTATGTTGTTGACAATCTCTATCCTAGGAGGTTTTTTGTCTCACTGATTCACGAAAGTGATCGGCAGAGTTTTTCCCTCCAGCCTCACCCCAAAGCTAGGGTGGATTTTGTCATCAGCATACTAAGTGAGTCCTAGTGTTTCTATCGAGTCCTTGTAAAATTAGTTTGAACTACTTGGTCTACTAGATCATATGTTGAGTCGCAGAATTGGGTATTTATTTGAGGGTCTATACGAATGGGTTTTCCTCCTTCATGTATGTAAATGTATTATCTCATGTAAAAGAGGGTTGGAAAAATAATTATAATCCCCTCTTAGTCAATTAATTAAATTTTCTGGTGAATTAATTAATAAAATCCTAAACCAGAAATTTAATTAATTTAGGGTCCTAAGTTAGGATTAAATCTTTAAAGGCAACATTTGTGGGTCCTTAGAAAATGATTTTGAAAGCCCCAAGCCAAGGGAATATTGAGAATTTTAAGAAATTTTGGATCCTTGGGCCTTGTTGGTTAGGTCAAAGTCAAAATTTTGGGGTAATTAACTCAAAAATAGTATTTTTGAGTTAATTAAAATTGAATTAAATGATAAATTCGTTTTTTCCTCAAAATTTTAATTTCAACGCTCCGGATTAAAAGATAATTAAATCTTTTGGACGGTTGAGATTATTTTGACGAGGATCATCCAAACTAGCCAGGCTCAATGACTCCAAGAAGTGCTCAATGTAGAAGGACATCTTCGGGCCAGGCTCGTTAGGGGTGAAGTCTAAGTGACGTGAATGTGCAATATGTAGATAGCCTCTTTGACGGACTAGTTCAGTATCTACCTAGGTGGTAGAAGATGGCTCAGAGCATCAAGTGAGAATCTAAAAGGGGGGAGGTGCTTTGGAGAGATGGCCAGTGAATGGAGTGTTGATAGTTTTGAGTGTTGGGGTAGCATCGGATGTGCTTTAGCTCCCAAACTTTGTGGAGGGACTAGAGTACATGAGATCTCCAAGACCCAGAAAGGGATTTGAGAGATTCCATCGTATTTAAGAGAAAATTAATTAATTAATCTTTTTAATTAAGGACCCTAAGTCTAACTTAGGAAAATTAAAAGATTAAAGGTAATTAATTTAAACATGTGATGGAAATGACTTAAGTCACATAGATCAAGCTTTCTTTTAATCTTAGTGGTCGATTCAAGATTAGATCACGACCGTTGGTTTCCCAACGAGAAAAGTATAAAGGAAAGGCTTGGGGTTAGTTGGAGGACACACACAGTGGTAGAGTACTGAGACTAAGCTGGAATTCTAGGTCGTGGTTTGCTAAGAATTTCCAGAAGTGATTCAGTTGCAGCGAGGGGTAGTATTGGTGAGAGGGATGATCTGATCCCAGGCCAAGAGTTAGCAAGAGGCAAAGAAGCAACAGTCAGAGCAACGCAGAGGGCTTCAGGTGCTACGCAGGCTCAGAAAGGGCAGCGCAGAGGCAGCAGGAAGCCAGCAGGTTTTTCGTAGGCCCATCCAGGGTAGCGTAACCCAGTCTGGGGTGACGCAAGTCCTTCCTGAGCAGCATAAGGGCTGACGCAGAGGGCTTTAGAGCAGCGCTGGGGTTTCTAAAGACTGAAAAGGGCTGAATTCTGTAAATCCCATTTGAGGGTGTGAATCAGTCCAGTTTTCTGTCTCCGGAACAAAGGTATTGCTGCAGATTTTGTATTTCTCTGTTGGGTTAAACAGTAAGGTACCCAGATTTGTTGTACTTAGAATCTACTTAATAATAATAAACCCTCTAGCAACCAGAAGACCAGTTTTCCTGCATTGGGTTTTAACGGGGATAATTGTCCAGAAAATCCTGTGTGTCACTTTGTCATTGTGCATGTATTTAGTTTAGATCTGTATTTGTGTAGATTGTTAATGTGTTTACTTCAATGTTAATGCTGAATATTTTAGATTAATAACTTGTTTAAGAAGGATAAGTATAACCAGATTTAACAACAGGGTTTCTACATAAGTAGTATTGAGAAATTCTCACATGGTATCAGAGCGATTGCAGATCTAGTTGAATCATTAGCAAGAAGACTGAAGAATCCTTACTGCAGAAAGCCGCAAAGAAAGCAACAACAGCCGCAGAAAGTCGAACCAAAAAGGACAACGTAGCAGCAGAAGGGAGCAGAGCCACGCAGAGGCCAGAGTGACGCAGTCTCCATGTAAGCCCACGTACTTACTGCGCAGAGGCAGGACAAACGCTGTGTTGGGACTGTTTGCTCATGCAGAGGCCAACCATGGTGATGCAGCCCTTAAGCTGTTGCTGATTCAGAGTGCCGGAAGTAGTGCTGCAGAGCTTCAGTAGTTGCTTGTGGGGTTAAAATTCTGTTGGTTCAGAATTTAACCTGAGCAAGGTTGACAAAGAGCGAGAGGAGAACAACTTCTCAGAGGATTTCTAGCCAAATAAATTTGTAGATTGGTCAGAGGATCGAGGAGAGCTGATTCATTTTTGTTTTGGCAGACTCCCAAGAGTGGAAGTCAGTTGCCAGAGGGAGCAGAGGGTGCCTTTCTCGCCAATGACCCTAGATCCGAGTCTCTAGCATAGAGAGAAGGATTCATTCCTATAGATCTACTAAGCAGATGGCAACTCATGGACTACATGATCAGGGTAGGTTGGATGACTTGTCCAACTTTACAATCTGGAAGGCCAAAATCCTGGTAGTCATGGAGGCATATGGTCTAAGGGAGCATGTAGAGAAAGTCCTGGCCACATTGACCAATGCGGAGCTCCTAGCGAAGCATGAAGAAGGAGCGACACATGCCAAGCGCTTCATAATGGACAGAGTCAAAGATCATGTGGTTCAACACATAGTCGATAAGAAGACGACTCATGAGATGTGGGTGGCTTTGACCACACTATATGAAGGAAGATCCGTCTAGAGGAAGATGCTTTTGGAGAACTAGTTGAGGTTATTCATGATGACCAAGGGAGAGGAGTTGAGCCTTTTCTGTCCAAACTTGAAGCTATCCAGGATCAACTGACTGGCATGGGGGTGAAGATGGAGGACGATGTTATGGTGAGGACGGCTCTAAAAGCTGTCACAGAGGAATGGGAAACCTTTGTCTAAAGTCCCTTGGGCAGAGCGGATGTTCCCAAATGGGACAATACGTGGGCGATCTTCCGAGAAGAAGAAATTCGCCAGATCATCAAGAGACAGTTCAACACTGGGTTGGGAAAAGTGAAGAAGGAAGAAGAGGAAGATGCAACCTTGGCATCAAAGAGGTAGCAAGGGAGAAAGAAGCGTGATCTATCAAAGATCAAATGTTTCCAGTGCGGCGAACTAGGACATTTCGCCAACAATTGTCCTCAGAAGAGGAAGGACAAGGAAGCTTCTACCTCCAAGGCTACTGTGGTGGACGATGGCTCAGAAGATGACGTAGCCATGAGCACTCATGAACCACGAAAGTGGAGCAACATGGATCTGTAGAGCAGCTATAGAGTGGTGGTGGGATCCTTTAGTAGCCCAACTCTTGGATCACATCCATGCTACGGGAGCCTTAAGACAGTTGCGGGACATGTGGATCTGTGAGTGCAGAGAATCACAGATGGAGCAGAGGCAAAGTTGGAAGTTGAATGGAGCAGCGCAGTGCAGATGTAGCAGCAGCGTGGTAGCAACAATGCAGGGGCTGATGTGACTTCAGCAGCACATAATAGGTTTGCTTACGTAGAGCAGAGTTGCAGCAGCGCAGAGGCTTCAGGAGGATAGTGCAATGCAGCAGCAGCGTAGGAGACTTCACCGCAGAGCGATTGATGTGACTTCAACAGCGCGGAGAAGGTTTTCTTATGCAGTGCAGAGCTGTAGCTGTGCAGCAACCTCTAGGTGACAGAAGAGAGCAACAACCTATGGAGTTTCAGTGATGAGATGCAGCCCAAATGACTTGTCTGTCAAAGATTGGGCAGGAGTTTTCAGTTGTTTCTCTCAGCAACTGAGTTGCAGTGCAGCAGTTGGCAGCATGATGCAACAAATTGAGAGGGAGTTGTGGTACAGATGTGGCAGTGGCGGTGGCAGCGTCATGGGCAACAGTACAGGAGAGCAACAACAACGTAGTGATGATGGGCAGCATGCCAAGCATCAACGTCGAAATCCACACTAGAGTTCAGTGCAGAACTTCGGGGTGAAGTGTTGTGCTAGAGCACATTCCTCGCTAAGAGGGAGTTTTGGGATTTTTGAGTGTTGGGGTAGCATCGGATGTGCTCTAGCTCCCAAAATTTGTGGAGGAATTAGAGTACATGAGATCTCCAAGACCTAGAAAGGGATTTGAGAAATTCCATTCTGTTTAAGAGAAAATTAATTAATTAATCTTTTTAATTAAGGACCCTAAGTCTAAGGAAAATTAAAAGATTAAAGGTAATTAATTTAAACATGTGATGGAAATGACATAAGTCACACATATCAAGCTTTCTTTTAATCTTAGCCTTCGATTCAAGATTAGATCACGACCATTGGTTTCCTAACAAGAAAAGTATAAAGGAAAGGCTTGGGGTCAGTTGGAGGACACACACAGTGGCAGAGCACTGAGGCTAAGCTGGAATTCTAGGGCGTGGTTTGCTAAGAATTTCCAGAAGTGTTTCAGTTGCAGCGAGGGGTAGTATTGGCGAGAGGGATGATCTGATGCTAGGCCAAGAGTCAGCAAGAGGTAGAGAAGTAGCAATCAGAGCAGCGTAGAGGGAGCAGTAGCTGCACAATGCAGAGGCCTTCAGGTGCTACGCAGGACCAGAAAGGGCAGCACTGAGGCAGCAGAAGGCCAGCAGGGCTGACGCAAGCGTAGCCAAGGCAGTGTAACCTAGTTTGGGGTGACGCAGGCCCTTCCTGAGCAACATAGGGGTTAACAGTAGGGTTTTTGCATAAGTAATATTAAAAAATTCTCACATGGAGAAGCCGAGATACATCTGAGAACCATCCACGTGCTCCACCTAAGAGAGTTGAAGTGAGGGCCTTCGAGGAACAACGTGCAAGGTAGGGGTATTGATCTCTCCTGGTAGCTTAATCTCTGAAAGATCTGACTTTGTGAAGGAAGGAAACCTAAGTCGACCCAAGACTAACTCGTATAATCTCATGATGGCTACTAAGAGGGTTGCATATATGCCAATGTCATGAAGCCTCTGAAACAATGCCTCCCTGGGAACAGTGTCAAATGCTTTCCGGAAGTCTACAACGCAGCAATAGACTTTTGTAGAGCGATGACAAGGCTCCTCAATAATGTCTTGAAGTGTGAAAATTTGATCAAACGTTTGGTATCTTGGGCAAAAGCCTGCTTGTCTTCTCGCTCTGAGATGCTGTCTCTTTGGCTCGTCGGAAAGCCACTAATTTAAGACTGTGGCCTATAACTTAGAGAAAGTATGGCTTACTATAATATTCTTGTAGTTGTTGGGATTGTAACTACTCCTTGATTTGTGGATTGGATGAATAATGTGTCGTGTCCATCCAGGTGGAAAATTAGAGCAAACCACATGGTTAAATAGATCAACAATATAAGACTCAAGAGACTGGATACCATGCTCTAAGAATTCGGCCCAGAAGCGTTCGTCGTCCACTACCCTGTTGGTGCTCATAGCTCTGTTTGCTCTGCTAATATCCCACTTTGAGGAAAGGTGACAAGAGGAGGGAGGGGAAGGGATGTGTGTTGGGGTTTTTCTAGGAATGTCATAAAGGGAGGTGATGGTGGAAAACATGCCCTAAGGGTGAAGGTCAGATGGGGTATCATGGCATGTAGGAAAAAGGGCACACCAAAAAGATTTTTGGAAATGGTAGAGTGTGACACAAAGTTCGTGTCTTCTTTGGGAAACAAGTGCACACTTTTTATGACGAAGAAGTTGGTGATAGGCTTTGCGGAGGTGTGTGGAGGATGAGGAGTCTTGTGTGATGGTGAAGCAGAGCCTCTAGTGGAAGGATTTGCATTCCTCATCAAACCAATGGTTCATGGTGTAGCGTCCCGAGGTAGACTTATGGATGTGTTGGCAGGTGGAGTTGGGGTAGGAATGAAGGGTCATCTCCTTAAGGCCTGTGGAGATTATCTCATACTTGGCTATAGTTGTGTCCATTGATTAGAAGTGGGAAATGAGGGGAATGGGGGGAAGAAGCTCCTTAACGTAGGTAGTGTAGGGGATGGCATAATCTTTGTCAAAAAGGAAGGTGGTATGGGGAGTGGAGGGGTAGGCTAGGTGTGGAGGGAGGGAGAGGGGTGTGGAGAGGGTGAAAATGAGAAGAGCGTGATCTGCCAAAAGGAGATGAGATACTGAGAGGTGATGGATGCGTTGGAGGAAGCCCTGGTTGGCCAGGACATAATCTACCACACAAGCCTTCTTGTTGTGGGGAAACAAGTGAAGTCATCTGAACTTGGGAAGTAAGGGAGCCCGTTCAGAATCAATAGATTGTGGGATTTACCTAGGTGCAAAAGATGCCTCTAATAACCTGTGTGGGGCCTGTTGTATCTTAAGAGACAATCCCTCGGTTGTGAAAGGAGTCAGTGCTTAAGACATTTTAAAAGTGTGTCACAGAAATGATTTTGTCATGAGGTCTTTGTTCTATCCCTCTGGAAACTAGTTTTCTAAAACCCTTAATGATCTAGAATAATAAAATATTTCACAATGCCATTCACTGCTGATATCTGAATGAAAAGAACTGCAGGGGAAACTCAAAGTAATATGATGTAAACACAGAATCTACCACTTTTAAGTTTCCCTAAACCTTCGCAAGACTTGGACTTGAAATATATTCTATTCACCTCTGAAGAACGCATCACGTCCCCCTTTTATCGCATTTCGGCATTTCACTGGTTTTACGTTATAATTCTCCTTTCCTCCTCCGATGCAACTTAACACAAGAAATGCCTTACTTCCGGATTTGATAACCTTTCCAGTTCACTTTCGAAACCACATCGCATCTGCCCGCAAATCGCAAAGCGGGGATTCTGTTATGAAAGATGGGAGGTAAGTGTTAAACTTTGCGATGTGTGAAGTGCGACAGGTGGAAGGTGATGTGGCAAGCGGAGGTGGGGCCAATCGCAAATCGCAAATCAGCAGATTTGCTATAAGAAATGGGAGGTAAGTGTTAAACTTTGCGATGTGCGAAGTGCGACAGGCGGAAGGTGACATGGCAAGCAGAGGTGGGGCCAATCGCAAATCGCAAATCGACAGATTTGTTATAAGAAATGGGAGGAAAGTGTTAAAATTTGCGATGTGCGAAGTGCGACGGGCGGAAGGTGACGTGGCAAGCCTAGGTGGGGCCAATCGCAAATTGCAAATCGGACGATTTGTTATAAGAAATGGGAGGTAAGTGTTAAAGTTTGCGATGTGCGAAGTGCGATGGGCGGAAGGTGATGTTGCATGCGGAGGTGGGGCCAATCAAAAATCGCAAATCGACGGATTTGTTATAAGAAATGGGAGGTAAGTGTTAAAGTTTGCGATGTGCGAAGTGCGACGGGTGGAAGGTGACATGGCAAGCGGAGGTGGGGCCAATCGCAAATCGTAAATCGGCAGATTTGTTATAAGAAATGGGAGGTAAGTGTTAAAATTTTTGATGTGCAAAGTGCGACGGGTGGAAGGTGATGTGGCGAGCGGAGGTGGGGCCAATCGCAAATCGCAATCGATGATATGAAACTTTACCGCACTTCGCATTTCGACGATCATAACATATTCCTTTAGCGCCTTTCCTCTTGACCTTGCACTGTGCGATATGCGATCACATCGCATCGCAATATCGCAAGTTTAACCATATTTCAAACTAGTATCCTTTACCGAATGCGATATGTGATACGATCTGCGCCGTCCATCTGTCCATTTCAGTTCTGCACTTTGATCCTGACCGTCTATTTTTCCTTTTACGCCTCCTCCAAAACTCTTAAGTTTCTAAAGGAAATAATATATTTCTCTGCCTTAGGTAAATTAATTTGTTTCTCCACGTTGTAACCCTCCTAAGCTTATTCAGTATTCTGTAGCGCTAGTCTCTCCTGAGCTTGAGGATACGCTCGACTCGACCTTGACTTGTGTGCAATGTTCCGAATGCTTCAATCGGCCTGACTCTTGAACTGTTCTGCACGCGAATAAGCCCGACTTGACCCCTCCTGCACGCTTTTCTCTTTGCTGCTCCTCTGGTTTAGATTACACCTCCAATGCTGCTGCTTCCTTGATTTTGGTTCTAGTGCACATGTGATGATGAATCCTCGTTGAGCTTGTGGTTATCCTTTCGAGCATATTACAGGTCTTCTTGAAATTTTAACAACTGTTCCTCAATAACCTTGAATTGCTCAGAACCTCTCTTGACTTTTAGCTGAGTCAAATTAGGCTACAACTTCTGGCTCCAGTTGGGGACAACACTTTGTAACAAAGTGCTGAGAATTTGTAGATCAGTAGCCTTTATTGGGCAGGGGGTCAAAAAGCACTTGTAAATCAGTAGCCTTTGTTGGGCATGGAGTCAAGGAGCACTTGTAGATCAGTAGCCTTTATTGGGCATGGAGTCAAAGAGAACTTGTAGATCAGTAGCCTTTATTGGGCATGGAGTCAATCCCGAATGGGAGTTGATCCAGTTGAAATCCTCCCGAAACCTCCTACACTTTGGACTTCTTCCTTTATTCTTAAACTGAAAATACAGAACTAGAAATACTACAACTAAAAATGCTCAACTTCTGAGCTTATTTATGTACAACTCCTATATATGTATTCCTTTCTGAACTGAATCAGGTGAAGTCAGCCTTCCAATGGCACCAGTTAATGCCTCCATGTTGTTGACATTTGAAGATCATAATAGGGAGATACCATGAAAGTTTTCCAGATACCAAGCTTTGCACATACCTTTGCATAAATGTTTGTTGCTGACAAAAGAAAGTTTCCGTATAGTCTGCTACTAGTTCATAGAACTAATGAGACCAATTTTCTGCTACCTCCTTATCTTGAACATTTTGTTGACGTTGACTTCTTTGAACAGGGCAACTTCCTTCACTATTTGACTACTCATAATGCTGATGATCTTCGTATAATACCAACTCTTGACAAAAATCTTCCCCCTCCTGCAAACCCACCTGAGAAGCTCCACTAGTTTCAGCGATTGATTCATTGCTCTGCCTCTGGATAGAATATAATTCCAAAAGGTGTTTTTCATATGACTTTCGCTCCCCCCAATATCTAAGAGATATATCTTGAAAACCTTGCCATGAACTAATTGAACTTGCTTCCAAACACTGGAACCATTGATGAGCACCTTGCTTTAGTGAATGACAAAACATCCTTAAAGCCACGTCTTCATAAATAATTTGAAATTTGTCCAGAAAGTACTCAAATTCCAAGATATGTTGTTCAGCTGAAATATCTTCCTCCTCTCCAGAAAAACTTGGCAAAAATTTTAATGCTTTTGAAGGATATTGATGGAGGATTGTGGGCAGCACCAAGGGTTTGAAAATCACCTTGGTTCCAAGCTGGAAAGAAGCAAATTGCTTATGAGGTAGAATATTATCACCCAAGGATGATGAATCCTCACCTTTACGTTTGGACTGTGACAGATTACCTTCAGGAATTGTAATGCAACATTCATCTCTCCTTTCATATTTAGGAGATAAAGTTGTGTCAAGATCAATAATACAATCAGAAGAAAAATCTTCTTTCTCCAATAAAGAATGTACATTTTGGGCCTTATAATCTTCTGAGAAAATAAAGCAGGAAACAATCTTCTTGATATGTAAGGGCAAATAAACCACCAAATTGACAGTGAAAAATAAAACTTCCTTTAAAAGACTTGAACTTTGATATCTGTATTTTCCACGGTGCTTTCTCATGTCTTGCCTGCAGAATACCTCATCTAATGAAACCTTCATCAATGGAGTTGCCAGGTAAATAATAAACAACCAAATTTGTATCTAAATCTTGTTCACCATCAAGAAATAGATTTCAATACCCAGGGAAAAATAACTTCGTGCCTTCGTTCCCCGACAATGACGCCAAAAAATGTTGTATCTTAAGAGACAATCCCTCGGTTGTGAAAGGAATCAGTGCTTAAGACGTTTTGAAAGTGTGTTGCAGAAATGATTTTGTCATGAGGTTTTTGTTCTATCCCTCTGGAAACTAGTTTTCTTAAACTCTTTATGATCTGGAATAATAAAAGATTTCACAATGCCATTCACTGCTGATATCTGAATGAAAAGAAGAACTGCAGGGGAAACTCAAAGTAATATGTTGTAAACACAGAATCTACCATTTTTAAGTTTCAGAGGAAATTCATGGAGAGAGAGGAAACTCGAAATAATATGCTGTAAACACATAATCTATTACTTTAAAGTTTCATCAGGAGTTTGTGAAGAGAGGGGAAACTCAAAATAATATGCTGTAAACACAGAATCTATTACTTTTAAATTTTAGAGAGAATTTGTGAAGGGAGAAGAGATGGAGTGAAGGAGTGCAAATTAAGGTTATTTAACTCTTACTCACAGATGTAATTAAGGGACCGGCTACTATGTTACTTCACTTCATTCAAAGAAGAAGGGACACAAAATGACACAAGAAACACGAATCACCATCAACAATTGCAGGAAACTTACTGCTTCTTTCATCTACCCATCAGAAAAAGAAGTACAAACTGTAGTCCCCGAGAGGTCCAGAACTTGGGTCCCTGTTTCTTTCTTTCTCTCTTGCTTAAATACATCAAAAACAGTTTGTAACTGCTGGAACTTCTTGTAACTAAAACTTCCTATAACTCTGTAAATTACCTATTACATCGCAATTAAAGACTTCATTACAATGTCGGTCTTTAAACAAGAAAGAAAAATAAAATTAGAAGTATCAATCTATTTGCTGGATCTGATTTGTTGTTGATGTGTCTCTGTCTGTTTTGGCTGTGATGTCCCAACAGTCTGCATAAACGCATCTCCACTAGACTTTGCCCATGCTTTTGTGTTTCGAATGCTTTTATCATGTCACCTGCTACTCGGCTCTGCCTCTTCTGCTTGTGCCTACTGCGTTATGTCTTTTCTTCTCCTTTGCCCTGTGTCGGATCACATACCCAAGTCTTTCTGCCCGCGTTCAGACTTTCTTCCCTAATTGTAAGACTTGCAATTGAAATATATTCTATTCACCTCTGAAGAATGCATCGCGTCCGCCTTCCATCGCATTTCGACGTTTCACTGGTTTTACGTTATAATCCTCCTTTCCTCCTCTGATGCGATTTAACACAAGAAATGCCTTACTACTGGATTTGATAACCTTTGGAGTTCACTTTCGAAACCACATCGCATCCGCTCGCAAATCGCAAATCGGGGATTTTGTTATGAAAGATGGGAGGTAAGTGTTAAACTTTGCGATGTGCGAAGTGCGACGGGCGGAAGGTGACATGGCAAGCGAAGGTGGGGCCAATCGCAAATCGACAGATTTATTATAAGAAATGGGAGGTGAGTGTTAAACTTTGCGATGTGCGAAGTGCGACAGGCGGAAGGTGACATGGCAAGCGGAGGTGGGGCCAATTGAAAATTGCAAATTAGCAGATTTGTTATAAGAAATGGAAGGTAAGTGTTAAACTTTGCGAAGTGCGAAGTGTGATGGGTAGAAGGTGACGTGGCAAGCAGAGGTGGGGCTAATCGCAAATCGTAATCGGCGATATGAAACTTACCGCACTTTTCACTTGGGCGATTATAACATATTCCTTTAGTGCTTTTCCTCTTGACCTTGCGATGTGCGATATTCTATCGCATCACATCGCAATATTGCAAGTTTAACCATATTTCAAACTTGTATTCTTTACCGAATGTGATATGTGATAAGATCTCCGCCGTCCATCTCTTCATTTCAGTTCTGCGCTTTGATCCTGACCGTCTATTTTTCCCTTTGCGCCTCCTCCAAAACTCTTAAGTTTTTAAGGAAATAAGCCATTTCTTTTCCTTCAGGAAATTAATTTGTTTCTCCACGGTGTAACCTTCCTGAGCTTATTCGGTATTTTGCAGCTCTAGTCTCTCCTGAGCTTGCGAATATGCTCGACGTGTCCCTGACCTGTGTGCAATGTTCTTAACGCTTCAATCAGCCCGACTCTTGAATTGTTCTGCACACGAATAAGCTCGACTTGACCCCTCCTGCACGCTTTTCTCTTTGCTGCTCCTCTGGTTTAGGTTACACCTCCAATGCTGCTGCTTTCTTGATTTTGATTCTAGTGCACATGTGATGATGAATCCTCGTTGAGCTTGTGATTATCCTTTCGAGCATATTACAGGGCTTCTTGAAATTTTAACAACTGTTCCTCAATAACCTTGAATTGCTCGAACCTCTCTTGACTTTTAGTTGAGTCAAATTAGGCTACAACAGGGCCTATTCCCTACGAACACCTCTAGATAACCATGGAATTTGACTCTATCTCCTGGAGGCATAGTGCTTCCTCAAGTCGATCATGTAGGGGCACTTGAAGGTTTCTTGTGCGCGCTTTAAAGTTGCCCATAAGCATGATCTCCCCAAGAGTCAAATAGTGGGAGATGTTTGTATGAAAGTCAAGAAAGGGGTCCCCCTCAAGCTCACTATGAAGTGTAGAGTGTGATGAGGTTGGGGGGAAGTAGTAGACTGCAATATAACTGTCTTTGAGCAAGGAACTCTTATGATGGATCTGGACACAAATATCTAGCATGCTCATTCGATGATATCATAGTGACTCGACTTCTAAGAGAGTCGTGTACAAGGTAGCTAACACCCCTTGACCCTTTGGCACTGTCAGATCTTGTCTCTTGTCTACATGACCATATCTAATGGTACCCCTAAATTGGGGGTGGTGTTCGCATGGGACTCGCATGTGTCTCTGTGAAGAAAATGTCATGCTATTAAAAATATGCAACTGCGGTCAAATTCCACTTTGGACAACTCACTTGATGGAGATAATGATTGCATTAAATTCCTCTTTTTGAGAGGACCAAAATTGGGCTAAAGATCACTCAAATTGGATAAGGGAAAGTGTATTTATGAAGAAAAGCCCACATGTGCATATTTGATAAGGTTGGCCCGAAAGTAAAGTGGACCCCCTTGGAAGGCTATAAATACGAGTGATCTCTACCATATTTGGACACTATCATAAGACACTCTTCTATCTTGGTTTTTGGCTCGCACAGGTCTGAGGCTCACCTGCAAAGGATCAGGTTTGCTCTGAGGTGAAATTGTAGGGTCCGAAGCTCGCATTTTAGATCTAGGGTTTTGGGCCACAGTCCTAGGGACAACATAGAAGGAAGTTAACTACAGTCGCTCATACAGAAGCTCATCCGTGCAATTGGAGTCTTCTAGTTGCACATACAACTCTCCATCCATGCAACTGGGGCTTAGGGTTTCCACAGTCCAGACCTGATCGCAGTTGCATGCTTAGAGTGCCTCAAGCAGCGACTGGGAAGCCACAGTCGTTCGCAGGACATCTTGAAGGGAGCGACCGAGGCTTTGAGATATTCTAGTCCCCACCGCTGACATACCAAACTTAAGGGAGCAATTGGGAAACTATAGTTGCTCGGATGACTCCTCCTTAGTGCGACTGGGAACTAAAAGATGAATTCTCAGTCTTTCACATATTTCGCTCAGTGACCACAGTGTTCGACAATTGACCGCAAACAATGACAATTCATTTCAATCTTCAAAATTAGGGTTTTGTGTATAAACATTGTTCGGTTCATTCCTTGGATGTTGTAGTTATCATGTTGAACAATTGTATGGATGAAGACATGGATCATTGTACTCTCTTTTGCTGAATCATTTGATGACGACCTAATAAGAAGAAGAAGTTGAAAGGGTTTTCCCCATAGTGGGTTTTGCCTTGGTCTCTGACCAATCTTTGTGTCTCTATGTGTGAATGCTTTTCTTCTATTGTTCCTTTATGTTCCGTTGCATTGATGATGATGATATTGTTCTTTCTACATAGTTGTATATGTTGTTGAATAATGATGTAAATTTGAATAATGCTATGATGTTATGTGGTGAAATTAATGTGTTAATGAAGAAATGTAATTTTCAAAGCAAAGAACAATATAGCCCTAAGAAAAATTATCATGGTTTCAGAGCTGGGCTGAAGAAAAGTCATGGAAGTCACCTCTATGATGACACCGTTAAAGGATGCAAGAAGATGAAGGTGGAGACCTAAAAGAATTCTAGGGTTTGAAGAAAACCTTAGGCAATTTGTGTATTAGGGTTTGATGGATATTATGAGGTTAGGGTTTGAGAAAAACCCTAGTTTATGAAAAAGATATGAGATATGAAATTTAGAAACCCTAGCATGGTCAATGTGAAGATGCTCAAGCACTTGGGTCAGATTTGATATAGCCCTAAATGGGATAGTCTCTATTAGGCCTGGTTGCTGATAGAGTTGGTTGAAATAGTGAAGGAAACTTTGTTATATGTACAATGGACAATGCTGGTTCTTGAAGGCTAGTTCAAGAGGGAGATAATCTCCTCTCATTGAAGATAAGTACTTTTCGATTTATGATGCTCCTTTATGTCTTTACTTTTGTTTAGACTTATGGATCTAATTATTGTTCTGATGCTTCCTACATATATGTTTGAGTGTTTGGATGCTTCTAACTTTTTAATGAGATATGGTAAGTGGATCCTTCTTGAGGACATGGTTAGTGCAAGAAGAGAAGAACTAGTGAAGAGGTACCTGACGAAAAGGTGACAAAGTGCTACATCTGGCTATATAAAATAAGAAGGTGCACATGTATTTGAATACTACAAGGTATACGTGGTATATCGTTTCAAAGTTATCTTTCAACTGCAATATTGATGGCAAGATAAGTCCTAAGGTATGATGATAATGTCTCCTTTTAAAATGGTTCATGCATACATATGAAAGTGATTTGGATTCATGGTTCTTATGTTGAAATGGTGCACTTAATATTGAACAAGTATCTTACCTCTTAGACACAATGAACCTATTGATTCTATGAAGCTACTTAATGTTTATCTTTGCTATATTAGTATACTTGATGTTTGGCTAACACCTATCATTTTCTGGATATCTTGATCCCATAAGGAAGGTTAGCACCTTGATTCTAGTAGTGGTAACTCAACACTATTGATATTGTTTGGGGAAAGTATGGTATACATGATGATAAAAGTATAACAATGATATAGATATTTAGGATCTTTTGTTAATCGTGGTTATGTTTTGACATGCTTAGTAACTATGGCATATGGTAAAGTGACACTAACCCTTGATGAAAGATTGATGTCATGATGCCATGACGAAATAGTTGATGTTAGCATGTTATGACCATGATGGATATATGTTTGACTTTATGATCTAATAGATCTGCTGATGCATGATAGAGTTATAGACACGCTGATGGCATGAATGAAGGTGACTGAAGTAGATTCCCATTCAGAGAGAGAATCTCTCCAAAAGATCCTTACTCCTATTACCATTAGGATTTCTCTCTCTTCAAAAGATCCTTACTCCTATTACCATTAGCATTATATGTATATTCTTTACTATTGAAATATGATTTATGGGCATAAATAAACAAATATTTGACATTGTTGATCTACAACAAAGTTCTAATTCGAGGAAAGAAAGTTTTCCCTTGTTCTAGGCCTTAGTCACATGAAAGCAGTCTTACAGGTGCGACTGTAGCCTCTCAGTCGCACTAAAGTAAGCTCAATTGTGTGACTGTAGTCTCTCAACTGCACAAAGGAAGGCCAATGGGTGCGACTACGCCTGCAGGACACAAAAATGAAGTTTTGTGCATAAAATCAGATGTTCACTTGAAGGATGTCAGTCCTATAGTCATGAAGTAGACAACTGAAAGTTCTATGAGCAAAGAAATTTGAGTGTTTACTATAATATGAATATGTAGACTGAACTTGTGTTTGCAGATGACCTAGATATGTCATTATGATTGAACCATTAAAGCCTATGCTACAAGATATTGACATGATTTGGATGATATAGATGAGTAGTGTTTGGAGTTTTGACTTGAGACATTGACTTGATGTTTGAGATATGTTATGGACTAAAGATCTCACTATGATAATAAATTTGGGATTTGACCTGATGACAAATGATTTGATTTGACAACTGATGATGATTTGCCTTGATAACAATGTTATATGGGCATAGTGACTTTCAATGACCAATATGGGTATTCGATAATGGTGTTGCATTGGCCTCCTTATTTTTAGCACAATGGTTGAAGTATTGACAAATGTGATTCAGTATGAACCAATCTCACAACAAATGGATGGAACCTATTCTTGGTGTATGCATTTGCATCTAGTGACTTATATTATGATCATGAGGACGAGTTGATACTGCTTGGGAATGCCAACTTGTTGGCATAGATAAATTCATAACTTGACATTTGGAAGAAGTTTGGTTTGATATTGCTTATGACAACTAGATGATGTCATGATGAGAGCTCTACCTGTCTCCTGGTCTAAAGAATCTGATATTGTGATATTGATGAGTTTGATATTAGTTCTGATCTGGCTTCTAAACTTTGATAAGTTGACTTAGTTGATTTTATTGCACAATATTGATTTGAGTAAGACTAAACATATTGGTTTGATAAAGTGTTATGGTGGCAGAGAGCGTTGTATATGTCCACATTGACTGGATGATGTGTCGACCCATAACTCTACTTCAAAAGTGTTCCAATGTATGATTGGTTTTGGTTTTATATGCTGACGGTCTACTATTGATAGATGATGAGGCTCAGATGATCTAAGTAAGAGGGTGATGGTTTCTGAAGCTCGAAATCATGGAATGATTCGTGAAGTTGGAAAAGAAAATATATTATGAAGCTATTGAAAGTGGAAATGCAAATCCTTGGACACTCCGATTGAATTTCAAAAGGTTGTGAAGAGATATTGTTGAACTCAACCTGACAACCGACAGTTGATTGAAGCATTGATGTTCCGATTGGACACCCGTCCGTATACATATATGTTGTACATAGAACCTGAGTCGATTCATGATTGAGCCACGTCATACACATAGAGTTGCCACTAAGCACCCTTCGAGATATTTGCATGGGATGAGACATTCTTCCTATGATGTGTGACTATATGGATGTACTACTTATGATGTTTAGGTCATTAATGACAAGCATTGCCTTGGTATGAGATCTGCCATGATGTTTTGGGATGAGAAGTTCGTAGCTTTAAACACGACCGAGGATGAGTGCGATGATTGCTAGCCTGAGTAGGTATGAGGCAGGATGAAGAAGCTTTTTGGAGAGATGCTTGAGAAAGTTCTGATATGACATGGATACGTTGCAATGTCAAGAGTGGGATCCGATTGGCATAGAATCCCAGCTATCGCTGAGACTGAGATACCTTCATATATTGAGACAATGCTGATGTACGATGTTATCACTTAGAGAAAACCCTGGCTACAGGGAGAAACCCTAAGGTAACCTCAAACTACTTTTAGGTTGAAAGATGGCCCTTCAACCCGAGGGGGATCTCTTCGTAAAACTCAACTAGTCTATGGTGACTGTAGTAGAAGGTTTTCTGCAATTGAGTTTAGGTGGCCAGATTTGAATTTAGGGATGAATTGGTTGGATGATCTTCAAAACCTACCATTGGGCATGGAGTCTAGCTATCAACCAAATGAGATCACAGATTTAATGAACCATTACAAACTAACTAACCATTAGTTAATTACTTATTATTTATTATTATATTTATATTTATATTTATTATTTGTTTTTATATTAATAATATTCATAACATTGTCTCTCTTCAAGAAGCTTTGTCCTCAAAGCTTATTGAGAACATCTTCTCGTCTCTGAACTTTCATCTTCGTTGATACAAGATGATATGATAGTCTGAGTGATAGACAAAATTGTCACACTGAGAATGGATTGGACCATCCTAGATTGATCTTTTGTGGAATCATATTTTGTGTTGAATAGTTATCGTGGGACTGGATTCTACAAACTTTAGTATCCTTGGGAACATAAAATTGTCGTTTATTTTCTGAGTGATACTGGTACATAGATTGATTGGGAAGTTTGGTTGTGATTCAAATGTCGATACATAGTTCTTTTGGTTGGACTTTCCCTTATCATGTCAGTGGTTCTTTTCTGATTCCTTTCAAGCTTTGTTGTTGTTGAGTTGGTGACTGAATCATCGTTTGGAATGTCCATCGTTGTTATCTTGAGTTATGATTTCGACTGGATCAATATTCGTTCCTTTTTCTTCAAATTGGATTGTTACCTTTGAAGACTTTAATGCTTCTTTTTGAATAGATTGTTCTAACTTGTCTTGTAATGACTTCTTATCATTCTTGAGCTTCTTTGTTTGTGTATGTAGGTTTTGATTATGATTCCTTAGACGTCAAAGCTCTTCGTTTTCTGGATTGTTGACTTTATTCGTAGTATCCTCCTCATCTTTTAAACTTTTGATTTGTTCCAATAACCTTTGATTAAGGTTTTTAAACGCAAATTTTCTTCTTCCTTTTCTGACAGACTCTCGTAGATTTTATTCTCAAAACTTTCATTTTCTTGTTCTAATTTGTGCTTTTTAGCTTTACACTTTCAGACTTGCAAGAAGTTTCTAGATATGATCTTTTAAACGAGAATTTTCTTCGTTTTTATTGGATATAGTCTTTTCAAGCTCTTTTTGCTCCTTCGATATTGAGTTTGGATTCCTTTGAGGTATTAATTTCATAATATCTTTAAAGTCTTATGATGAGGACATTATCGATTGGGACTTCAATGTTATGTCTCAAAATGTGATCACCTTTCCCTTATAAGAAAACATCAACATTTTTTTCTTCATGTTTAACATGAATGCACCCAAATCTCTAAACCAAAATTGACCAAGAATTATGTCAATCTTTCTATTATACATAGTTACAACACGAAATTGAGATATGTACTCATAATGATCTACTGTCACTTGTAAATCATTAATTTCATACTCCTTTTGGCCACAAATATCTGTTCTTTCACCCATGTTTCAGTTCAATGAAGATTCATAATGCTATACTTTCAAAGCTCTCTCATTCCAAGAGAGGGATTCTCAATCATTCCAAGATTTTTTCAGAAGCAAACAAACTTGATCTGGGATAGTGGATTTTATCAAAGCATCAGCAACCTGCTAATCAATAGAAATGAATTCGAGCCTCGCAGCTCTTATTTGGACAACATCCCGAATACAAATCTCATTGGGCTTCAACTTGACCATGAACAAAAAGATTCTCAGAAAGCTTCACACAGCTTTGATTATCACAATATACAATAGTCGATTCCAACACTTGTTCGAACAAACCAACAAATAGCTTATTAAGCGACACAATTTCACAATAGGCTGAACATGCAGCTATATACTCAGCTTCAACTGTTCTAATATCAACACAAGTTTGCTTCTTACTTGATCATGAAACCATAGCAGCGCCCAAACCAAAAACAGAAACCTGAAGTGCATAACGAAACTCTTACTACATTCTTTAGAATGATAAAGCACTCAAACAAAGATGACTGTGAAGAGACTGCTGTCAACTGTAGATGAACCACTACTACTGTATATAAGTGCCACTTGTAACTTGTAGAGACCTTTGTCTACAATGATTAGTGGATAGACAGGAGGGACTATGTAGACAGGTCTAGATGGTTCCAAGCATTAGGGTCTGAAGAATCATTGACAGTGTGATTCAGATCTCAATATCTTGCATTCCTGTTACTTCTTGGCTCTTTAGGATCGAGTATTACCTTAGGTCTGTAATATCCCAACAAACTTAACTTCAAAATGCTGCTTCAATTTTTCAACCCACAGGCCACAAATCTACAGTGCACAGAGGTCGGCTATACACAGTAAATTTAATGAATATATATGCCAAAGAGATGTTGCAATTTAGACCACTTCTTCACTGGCCATTGGGGACATTCAATCTTCAAAATGACAATGCCTCAAAATACTGAAAGCTCCTTGACAAACCTTAGATTCAAGCGCTTATGTAGAGGTGATTTGGCCACAACTATTTCAGATGATTGCATGGACATTTAGGAGATCCGATCCTCAGATATACTTGACAATTTTGGGCAAGAAAAGGCTGAAGCAATGAACAGAGAAGACCCTTACTCCTGTAAATACTGCATAAGATGCTCAAGAACAAGCCCTAATTTGATGACCAACCAAAAACCTTCAAGCCTCAGAAATTACATTCTTTCGCATTTTCATGATGGATGGTTCTATGCCAAAATGCAAGGCTAACAAGTGATCACAATGATGGTTTATAACTTCGCTGTTTTGGTTCTTGCTTCAGAAAAGCATTGGGTTCACAAGTATTTTAGTGCCTTGAAATTTAGTACCGCAGGCTTGAACAGAGCTAAACCAAACCACAAAGTTATCAAACTGAGTGTGCAGAAAAAGAGGCTGCAATTCTATTTTGATCACTGTTCTATCTTCGCTGGTCCTGGAAGGTCCCTCTCAGAACTTTGATAAGAAGGCCACCCAATACTCGGCTGTTCCTCAGAGCTGCAGTCCACAGAGATCATCAATCAACAAGCCAAACCCATCCCAAGAACCATAACCGAAACCCTTACAATTCTGCATATCGTTTGATTTTCAATGTCTCCACAGGGCCGAGAAAACAAAGCTTGATTCACAAATGATATGCGTTCATATTGCTTCAAGAGTATGCTGCTTAGATCTTGGCTGAAATGTCCCCTCAGACAGAAGGTCAAATTAGTGCCGATTTCTCACAGTTCTGCGACTGGATTGTAGGGTTGCAACAGAGAAAGAACCCAGCGAAAGACAATGCCCAAGAACAATAAAAAGACCATAACCCATCTGCTATTGTTTCGACCTTCTTCAAGTTGATCGTGACTACTCCAAGGTCGAAGTCAAACCACAGAATGCGAGTTGATTTCAGAGTGATAATTCAATTCATTCGATACTCTTTAAGGATCCAGATGCCTTCATATATATAGATTTTAAAGACGTCTTGAGGAGGAGCTGACCTAATAATTTAAGGAGGGAAATTTAAATTTTAAATGGTCCAAATTATTTTGTACTTGTTTGGGACCAGCAATTAATTTGATTAAGCGTGCCAAGGATTAGTTATGGAGTGACCTAATAAAGTATTTCCTTGGACCATGTTTTAAAACTCTCTCCAATGGTTGGACCATATGTTAATAAATTTTCAAAGAATAGATTTAATTTCTCCAACCAATATTATGCCACCACATTGTCAACTCATTTGGGGCTTTTGACCACACCAAGGGGGTTTCATTTTTAAACATGCATATCTTCCAAACCGTGAGGGCTCTCGTGGTGTACCATATACCACCGAAATCGGCTTGACGACGAGAATCCAACAAAGATGATCCGGACTCGATACACTATGACTTTGCATGTCATTTTGGTCAACAAGGGCGGGGCATCTCCTGGTGCTGCTTGGGTTGACATCAATGACAACCACATTTCAACAAATGCATCCTCATTCTGTTTGATCTCTTTTAACTGTGTTTATAGAATGGCAACATCATGATCCCTACTTTCCAATAGCTGCCTTTGTTTTTTGTTAAGAGATGTGAGATTCCTTAGCTCTTGCAGAGTAACAGAGAGCTCATCTTGAACAGATTTCAAATCTTGTGATTGACCCCTCAATGTATCTTCAATTGATTGAGCCTTCAAACTGACAACAGATCCCACTGCATCTGTAATATTCCCAATTAGCAACAGCTGATTGGAAATATTAATTTTTGACTACTTTACTTTAATAAAGTTCAGTTAGAAATAAAGTGGGTGAAAGGGACACTTAACTCACACTTGGATAAAAAGCAATTCTTAAAGTCACTTGGAGACATGATTATTTGGCAGCGTGGGGCCTAGAGGAAGAAGTGGCAACGTGGAGGAGATGTTAGCGTGGGCAGCGTGGGCCCAAGACAGCGCAGAGCTAAAGGGACAACGTGGCTCAAGGGGATAGTGCAGTTTTGGTGGGGCCTAGGTGAGAGCAAAGCTCTCCAAGCATAAAAAGGGAGAGAGGCTCCTCATTTTCTCATTCTATTATGCATCTTTGATATTTGTCTTTTGACATTGAGCACGCTTTTGCTTTTGAGCAAAGTCTGCAAGTGCTGTTCAGCACATCAGGTATCTCCGTGCGGAGATCCCAACCTCAGCCCCGGGGGACTTCGAGTGCCTGCTCGGGTGAGGAGTTTTATCCTTGATTTTCCAGGGAGAGTTGTAGCAGCCACAATTGGAATTATTCACTTGCATAGACAATGCAGTTAGTGAGAGGGAGCACACAGCCTTTGGAGGAGGAGATTCTGGAATGAGGGTTTATTAAGGGATTTAGCCTGAGAGAGTTGGAAAGCGGGTTATCACTTCCCTATTCCATCATTTTGGTAGAGTTGGAGGCCATCTTTTGCAACAGATCATTCAGGGCCATCGTTCATCACTGGGATAGTGTTATACCTCAAGGGAGGTCATTTTCCGAGGTCATTTTGGGTATTTGGTGGAGAGACCATTCCCAAAGTTTCACAATTTTCTGAGGTCGGGAGTAGCTCCAAAGAGTTGATCTATTCCAGCAGCAGCACCAGTAGCTTTGGAGATAACGCAGTCATTGAGGGAGCAACGATTCCATGATATAGTCTGAGAGTATTTCTACGCTTGCTTAGTGCAAGTCAAGGTGCCATCATTCTAATCACCTTTGTATTCAATCTTTCAACACTTAATAAATGGCTCAGCGTTTTCCATGTTTTGTCTTGTTCATATGATGTCTCTCTAGTTGCTGTAGTTTCTTGTTTATGTGCTTTATATTGCTGTTTATTTCTATTCATAATATTACAGTGGTATCAGAGCTCATAGACTTGGCTCAGCCTGTGGAGCAGATTGTCTATGATACCAGCAGGAAAACCTTTTATCACTTACAAGGGGAGAAAGTATAAAGACCAAGAGCAGAGACTAGAGCTCACTTTCGGGGAAGGTGATTGCGTTCCAGTAGTGGACGCAGAAGAGGAGGAACCGATGACGGAGGAAAGAGATGCCGGGAAGGAGTTCGGGGAACTTCTCCTCAAATCAGTGCAGGATTTGTCGAGACAGATAGAAGAGATGGGGCAAAAGCTCACTACAGAACCTAGACAGTATGAAACCCCAAGAGGTTTCCATACCGGAGAGGGATCGAACACATCCCATCATTTGCAGGAGCATCTCACAGCACAACTGAAGGCATCTCATACACCCCCACGTTCCATGATGCCCACATTTCTTGCCACAGACACTGGGGTAGGAGCACAGCAGGAGCAGGAGCCGGCTCACATGGGGGATTACTTTGCCGAGTACCAGTCCTACGGTCGGGAGTTTAGAGAGGCCCTCACATTCCATGACTTCGTACAGCTCAAGAGGGACAGTAGACCCCGAAACCATAACAGGGGGAACAGGCACTCACAGGATGGGGATGTACAACGTACTATAGGCAGATTTTATCTGTTGACATTTGATGGATCTTCGAAGTGTTCGGCAAAGGCTTGGGTGGAGAAGTTGGATATCTATTTCCAGCTTAATCAGATGGCAGAGGCAGAGGCCATCAAGGTGGCAGTGTTGCACCTGGAGGGGGAGGCCCATGATTGGTGGTTCCATGGGATGGTTACGCTGGGGCACTCAGGGGTGACAACATATGCTGAGTTTACACGGAGGCTGATAGAGCGGTTTGATTGGAGGGATCCAGAGGAGCACTTTGTTGAGCTGACTAAGCTCAAGCAGACCAGGAGTCCAAACACATACATTTCAGAGTTTTTGAGATTCTCCGTGATGGTACCTGACTTATCTTTAGCCAGGATGATCTACATGTTCATCGATGGATTGGCAGAGCCTCTTCGGGGGTTAGTCAGATCGATGAGGCCAGCTACACTCCATGACGCAGTTGGGAGGACTCGGGACTTGCAGGATGCACTACCCCGGACTAGAGCTCCTTGCCCCTAGAGACCGGCATTTCAGCAGAAGGGGAAGGACACGAGGGTTCCGCCTCCAAAGGGGAACCAGAGCCAAGGGCCTTTGGATGATGAGACCAGGAGAGATCTGAGGCGGAAGAAGCTATGCTTCACATGCCAGGAGCCATGGGCACCAGGCCATCGTTGTGCCGTGGAGAAGGCACACTATATTGAGGTTTTCTCCGACAATGACGGAGAAGAGGATGAGTACGAGAAGATGGAGGTAGGAGGCAGCAGTGCGGGACAAAGAGGAGATCATCCACCACCTCCACCAACACTGGGCGAGTGTGTTTTACTGAGGTCACCCACTTCCCTGAGGTTCCAAATGCCACGTGCGTGTTGAGGCACGGTGGGGACAGTGTTTAGTCATTCAATGGGTGGAACTCCGAGTTATGATGCAGTTGGTGAACGGAGAGCATGCAGACAAAAGGCTTTGATGGGTTTTGAAAGTGCGTGCCGTGTGAATATGGATGTCTAAGTATCATACATTGGCAGTGTTATGAAGGACTTACTTTGTGGATGTTTCTTGCAGCATTGAGCTGGGACACCAATGTGATACTGGAAGTGCAGTGGTTGATCACGCTGGGAAAGGTCACCACAGATTGGGAGACCTTGGAGATGGAGTTGACAGACAAGAAGACCGGGAAGCACGAGATGATTCGGGGCATGCACACCCGCCATAGACAGTTTCGGCACACCAAATGGAGGCAGATTTTCGGAAGGGAGACATAGAGTGGGTAGGGGAGCTACGTGCTTCGGAGGCAGGGTCTACGGGGCAGGCCGTACACCTGGATGTGCAGTCCATCCTAGACAGATATGCCACGGTTTTTGGAGATATACCACCAGGGAAGCCACCAAATCGGGGATTTGAGCACACCATTGAGCTGGAGCAGGGCATCCAGGTAGTGATCACTACACCCTATAGGCATCCTAAGGCCTATCGGGATGAGATTGAGACAGCCATCCATGAGGTCTTGGCGCTGGGGCACATCTGTCCTAGCACTAGCCCATTTGCTTCTTTTGTCGTGCTGGTGAAGAAGGAGGATGACACACTGTGGATGTGCATTGACTATTGGGCTCTCAACAAAAAGACCATGAAGAACTTGTTGACCACACTTTGTCCATTTATGATGCCCCCATTTGCCAAATGGGTTATTACACATCATTGACGTAGTTGCTGTTCAGTTCCATCATGAGTCTTTCAGATCAACGTTTCTGGGCATATTGCTTCATCACATGTTATGATGTAAATGATCTAAGTAAGACCGTCAATGTATGTAACAACCTAAGTAAGCCTAGTATGTTGTTGATGATCTCTATCCTAGGAGGTTTTTTGTCTCACTGATTCACGTAAGTGATCGGCAGAGTTTTTCCCTCCAGCCTCACCCCAAAGCTAGGGTGGATTTTATCATCAGCATACTAAGTGAGTCTTAGTGTTCTATCGAGTCCTTGTAAAAGTAGTTTCAACTACTTGGTCTGCTAGATCATATTTTGAGTCGCAGAATTGGTATATAAATATCAGACTAAGAAAAATAAATGACAATACCATGCATTGACATACCTTTCTCTGGAGAAAATCAGGAGAATAAAATATGAAGCAAGTACATAAAAATACCCGAAGGAAATGCTAAGCCATTTTATTAGTAAAGAATATTCATAATTCTTATTAGAATAATGAAATAAATGCACCTATCCTTGCACAAGGCAAGTGAACCCTCTTGAGGAGAGCCGAAGGCTTCTGGTGCCTGTGGAAAGGCACGTCCCAATTTCTTCAAGAAAGAATGTGATAGAATGCTGTACGCAGCCAGGCTTCAGGCCCAAGGGGCTGGCTTTGTGGGAATAGACGAAAAGAAAATCGGTAGATGCTTTGTACTCCTGCCTGGACAAAAACCCAGCTCCTGAATAAAATGAGAACACCAAAACACTAGAAGCCCTCCTCAAGGAAAACGCTGTCCCTCCAGGCCCAGCGCAGATGCCAAAAGAAGAATGCCGAGAAAGAGCCACAAATCCCTCTGCAAACTCTCCAAGTGAAAGAGACTAACCCTCCAAGCTGAAACACTCTGAATCTCCCACGCAAATCCCCACAACTGAGCTGCTCTAACTCAAGCTGCGTCCTCCCTCCAAGACTGAAACTTGATGGCTCAACTCCTCAAACTTCATTCAACCAAATCACCTGCAAATCACCTGCTAAAGACTGAAGGAATACCTTGCCCGAGCAGGCACTCGAAGTCCCAGGGGCCAAGGGTGAGATCTCCGACCGGAGACACTCAGTCGCACTAAACAGTGCTGCAGACCGACTAAACAGCCAGCGTGCTCAAGTAGACAGAAGTCTAGCTCAAAATATCATCAACATATCAATAATGCCAAATGGAGTGACTCTCCCTCCTTTTATAGTGCTAGCTCCCCTCAAAACCCTAACTGCATCCCCTCTCTCCACGTGCTCCTCCTATGCCTGCGCAGTTGCTTCTAGAGCCTACGTGAGGCCTCTCTCATACGAAGTGTGGACCCCCAAGGCTTTCCTTTAAGTCACAACGTTGCTTCTACTAGGAAGCACTTTATTTTATTAAAGTGAGTTGACCCCTCTTTCTCACTTTTATTTATTAATTAACTATAGGTGGCAAAACTATACAAAAATGAAATATTCCAATTAGCGGTGCTAATTAGGAATGTCTAGAAATCATTATTGAAGTTCTCTTTTGAATGGGTTTCCCTTGCGCATATGTAAATGTATTGTCTCGCTGCAAAAGGTTGGAAAAATAATTCACAATCCCCTCTTAGTGAAGATTAATTAAATGTTGGGTCAATTAATTAATAAAATCTTAAACAGTTTCAGTATTTAGGGTCCTCAATTAGGATTAAATCTTTAAAGGCAAAATTTGTGGGTCCTTGGAAAATGATTTTGAAAGCCCCAAACCAAGGGAATATTGAGAATTTTAAGGAATATTGAACCCTTGGGCCTTGGTGGTTAAATCAAAGTCAAAATTTTGGGGTAATTAATTAAAATTGAATTAAATGATAAATTCATTTTTTCCCCAAAATTTTAATTTCAACGCTCTGGATTAAAAGATAATTAATTCTTTTGGACGGTTGAGATTATTTTGACGAGGATCATCCAAACTAGCCGTTGGAGATCTTGTCCTATAAATTTAGAGGTCTTTGCCAGTATTGAGTCATCCGATCTCAGGATCGTGCACTTGCTCTTAGAAGCTCTTGTAAACTTTTTGAGGAATAAAGCTAAAGACTTTGGGGTTACAAATCTGGATGTTCCTTCTCAGATCTATGTGGTGAATTGTCTCTAAACTCTGCTACTTGGCTTCTTGCATTTTATGGTTGATGGCCTACATGGATTAATCTGCATACAGGTATCTTGTGCAGTTTTCTGGGTTTATAAAATAACATTCTGATTTTTCTAAGGGTCTCATGTTGTTTTCTTAAATCTCTATTAGTCTAAAGTTCAAATCTAAGTGTGCAGGGAAATTTTTTTTTAAAGATTGGGCGTCTGGGGAAGTCTTCGGTTGGACCAGCCGACTCTCAATAAGCATAAATCTGATAAGCTCTTTATTTGTTAAATTCCGGGTCTATCTTACGATATTTGTGATTTTGCAGGGTTCCGAAGGCTTGTGCCTCTCACTAAAAATTTTAAACTTCTGAAAATTGTGCTAAACGGATTCAGATCTGACCATGAGGGTTTTAATTTGTAAAATAGTTGTAAATTTGTAAATTTTTTAGGACTGTGAGGGTTTATTTGTTTCATGGTGCGTATATCTTCAGATCTGGTTATTTCTTGCAGGTTCAGGGATTAAAATCGATTTTTTTTTTATCTAAGGCAGATCTAGCCCCCCAAGGCCAGATCTGGCCTCAAATCTTCACTGTGGATGAATCTAAACGTATTTGATTCGAGGAGCATAAAAATCTGAGTTTAAACTGAAGAAATTTTAAGGTTTGCTGGGGGAATTTATGTACTGGATTTATCAAGATTATTCTGCCTCTGCAAAGAAAAATCGCTGTCAAAAGCTCACCCATCAGCTCCATCCTTATTTCTCTTCATCCTCCATTGTATCTTTGTTGTCTCTGCCTCCCTATCCGAAATTTTCTTCACGCCCTCACTTCTTCTATTCCTTCAACGTTCCCTTGTTTCAACGTTGACCCTTTCTTCTTCCTGCGTTTGCCTTTTCCATCGATTCTCTGCAATCCGCCTTCATCACATTGTTCATCTGCTGCCCTTCATTCCCCATCTTTCAGCCTTCTCCGCTCAACCTTGACATCCAATCTCATGCCTTTGTCCCTGTTTCTGCCCTCGAGATTTCTTTGCTGACGTCTCTCCCTTCAGCTCCGTCTAGTTCCAGCCTGCAAACGATAGAAATACAAAACGAATACAGATATGTTTCAAATTGCTTTGCGTTGGCCCTGTCTCATTTTCTAGCCGTCCATCGTGCCCTAACCTCTAAAACGACAACAAACTAGCAAACAATAAAACGCACGTAAAAATTTCAAAGGCCCTTCGTTTTGTTTCATACGATTTCATTTTTTTAAATTGTATATAGTTTAGATTTAGGACTTAGGTTTCGATTTTTATTTTTTAAGTTTAGTTTAATTTTGGTCGGTTTCAATAGATTTTGATTTGTTCTATGTTAGCGTAGGTTTTGAATTTCATTGTTAGTTTTAAATTGTTTCTTTTTAGATTTAATTTAGATTTAGATTTATTCTAACTTAGTTCTAGTTCTAATTTAGTCTTAGTTTAATTTTTACTTAGTTTTAATTAGACTTAACTTTAGTTTTTTTTTTTAAATTTAGATTTTTAAATTTTAATTTAGTTTTAACTTAGTTTCAAATTTAGTTTAGTTTTAACTTTAGGATTTCGCTTTTAGATTAGAACTTTGTTTAGATTTAGAATTTTAATTTGTCTTAAAAATAAAATAGAAAAATAATAAAAATTTCCAAAAAATCTTTAAAAAATTAGAAAATACAAAATATAAAAAACTTTCAATGGTCCACTGAGCCTTAAATTTTTTATCTAAGTTTGACTGTGGATATTTTAATTTTCGAGTTGGGTAATACTGGAACATCTTAAACAGCTGGCATTTTCATTATTCATGATTGTGGTGTCTTTAATTGGATATCATCGTGGTTTAATAAGCAACAGTTAGTCATCATTTACTGGTTTATAATTGCATAATGGGATTTTGTATGACTCCATAAGGCACTGATCATAAACGTGAAATCTAATCTAGATCTGTGAAATCCTGTTAATTTTATCCTGTATTTGGTGTTCTAGCTGTGTCTCCTGGATTTATCCTTCATTTTCAAATAGGGTCTACCTCCCTTAGCCTGCAAGGAGACAGCTTAAAGAGAGAGATTGGGGATAAAGGTGACAGCCCCCAGTCTGAACCGTTGTCGCGGTGCCCTGAACAATCTGTGCGACAACAGAACCGATACCCTATTCCATGGATAGATGAGTTGATGGATGAGTTGAGGGGATCGAAGTTCTTTTCGAAGATTGATTTGAGATCCGAGTACCACCAGATTCGCGTGAGGGATCAGGATGTTCTCAAGACCACTTTCAGATGTCATTACGGTCACTTTGAGTTCTTGGTGATGCCCTTTGGACTATAACCAATGCTCCGGCCACTTTTTTGTCATGCATGAATCACATCTTTCGCAGTCACTTGAGGAAGTTTGTGTTAGTGTTTTTCGATGACATCTTGATTTACAACAGGACATGGGAGGAGCACCTACAACATATTGAGGCTATATTGTGCATATTGGAGGAGCAACATTTTTATGCCAAGCTCTCCAAATGCGAGTTTGAGCTGACAGAGATGCTCTACTTGGGGCATATCATTGGTGTGGATGGAGTGAGGGTCCACGAGGAGTAGATTAGGGCCATCAAGGATTGGCCAGAGCCGAAGAATGTGACGGAGCTTCGGGGGTTTGTGGGCATCTGCACCTACTACCGGAAGTTCATCAATGGGTTTTCCCAACTTGCTACACCCCTTATAGACCTTACCAAAAAGGGGGCATTCAGTTAGACTGACACAACGCAGAGGGCTTTCAACAGGCTCAAGGAGGTGATAAGCAGCTATCCAGTTTTAGCATTGCCAGATTTCACACAGCCATTTGTCCTAGAGTGCGATGCATCAGGGGAGGGGATAGACGCAGTCTTGATGTAGGGAGGCCACCCCATAGCTTTCGAGAGCCGAAAGCTATTGCCACATGAGAGGTTGTATGCTATATACACTAAGGAGATGTTGGCCATCATGCATGCACTGGCCAAATTTCGACAGTACCTGGTGGGGAACAGGTTCAGAGTGAGGACTGACCACAATAGCCTTCGATTCTTTTTGGAGTAGAAGCAGTTGCAGGAGAGGCAGCAGAAGTGGGTCAGCAAGATCCAGGCATATGATTTCGACATTGAGTATGTCAAGGGGACAAAAAACGTGGTGGCCGATGCATGGCCGATGCACTTTCATGCAGACCAGCAACATTGTCCTTGATGAGCTTAGATACGGACTGGAGGGCTCAGTTGTTGGTAGAGTACTCCAAGGACCGTTTTTCCTGTGAGGTGTTGGACGGATAGATTACAGATGATAGGTACAAGGTGATGGATGAGGTGATATACTTCAGGGACAGGATCTTCTTGACCGGGAGCTCCCAGCTCAAGGAGAAGATATTGCATGCCTCACATGATTCGCCATTATCAGGGCACCAGGGGTTCACCAAGACCTATAGGGCCATCAGAGAGAGGTTCTCATGGAAGGGCCTCAAGGAGGATGTACTCCGGCATGTCAGGGAGTGCGAAGTATGTCAGCGTAATAAGGGAGAGATGAGCCATCCGGTGGGTTTACTTCAACATCTTCCCATAATAGAGGGGAAATGGGAGAGCATTTCGATGGATTTCATCACAGGGCTGCCCACTGTACAGGGCAAGGATTGCATATTTGTAGTCGTTGACTGGTTGAAAAAGTATGCACTCTTCTTTGCTATATCAACACGATACACTGCAGCACAGGTAGCGGAGTTATTCTTCAGAGATGTTTTCAGATTGCATGGTCTTCCAAAGACCATTGTCAGTGACTGGGGATAGCCGCTTCATGGGCGCGTTTTGGTAGGAGCTTTTCCGTTTGGTGGGTACCGAGTTGACCTCGAGCACCGGTTATCACCCACGAACATATGGGCAGATGGAGATAGTGAACAAGTGGCTAGAAGGCTACTTGCGAAATTATGTCACCGGGTAGCAAAAGGCATGGTTACGATGGTTTCACTTGGGGGAGTATTGTTACAACACCACTTACCATATGTCTATCGGTATGTCTCCATTTTATGCTTTATATGGGTATCATGCTTTATCTTTTGCTGACGTGATGTTTGGTGCTAGCAAGGCCCCTAGGGCCAAGGATTGGATCGAAGAGAGTCAGGATATACTCCTGGCCCTTAAGGATAACATAGGTACAACGCAAAATCAGAAGAAGCTGTATGTCGATAGGGGACGGGTTGAGAGACAGTTTGAGGTAGGAGACTTGGTATACCTACGATTGCAACCATATCGACAATCCACGCTGAAGCAGAGGGGGGCCGAGAAGCTCAAGCCCTGATTTTATGGACCATACAGGGTGACACGCAGGATTGGGGAGGTTGCATATTAGTTGAAGCTGCCCACCGGTAGTAGGATTCATAATATTTTCCATGTATTGTGCCTGAAGAAGGCATTGGGACAGCAGGTGACTGCAACTGAGGAGATCCCACCCACAGATGATGAGGGGCATTTAGTATTGCAACCAAAGGCCATCATTGACACCAGGGAGAGGCAGCTACGGAGTAGGACAGTCAGGGAATACCTGGTGAGATGGAGGAACTTACCAGATGAGGATGCCACTTGGGAGAGTGAGAAAATTTTATAGCATCCATCATTGCAGTTGCTTGAGGACAAGCAATGTTTTGGCGGGGAGGACTATAATATTCCCAATTAGCAACAGCTAATTGGAAATATTAATTTTTGACTACTTTAATAAAGTTAAGTTAGAAATAAAGTGGGTGAAAGAGACACTTAACTCACACTTAGGATAAAAAGCATTTCCTAAAGTCACTTGGAGACATGATTATTTGGCAGCGTGGGGCCTAGAGGACGAAGTGGCAACGTGGAGGAGATGTCAGCATGGGCAGCGTGGGCCCAAGACAGCGCAGAGCTAGAGGGACAGCGTGGCTCAATGGGACAACACAGTTTTGGTGGGGCCTAGGTGAGAGCAAAGCTCTCCAAGCATAAAAAGGGAGAGAGGCTCCTCATTTGCTCATTCTATTATGCATCTATGATATTTGTCTTTTGACAAATATCAAGTGTTGTTGAGCAAAGTCTGCAAGTGTTGTTCAGCACATCAGGTGTCTTCGTGCGGAGATCCCAACCTCAGCCCCGGGGGACTTCGAGTGCCTGCGCGGGTGAAGAGTTCTATCCTTGATTTTCTAGAGAGAGTTGTAGTAGCCAGTAATGGGATCATTCACTTGCATAGATAGTGCAATCATTGAGAGGGAGCACGTAGTCTTTGGAGGAGGAGATTCCGGATTGAGGGTTTATCAGGGGATTCAGCTCGAGAGAGTTGGAAAGGGGGTTAGCACTTCCCCATTCCATCATTTTGGTAGAGTTGGAGGCCATCTTTTGCAGCAGATCATTCACGGCCAACGTTCATCACTGGGATAGCGTTATACCTCAAGGAAGGTCATTTTCCGAGGTCATCCATTTTCGGAAAGCTCTTTGGGCTTTTCTGGGTATTTGGTGGAGAGACCATTCCCAAAGTTTCACAATTTTCTGAGGTGGGGAGCAGCGCCAAAGAGTTGATCTATTCCAGCAGTAGCAGCATAGCAGCAGCACCAACAACTTTGGAGATAACGCAGTCATTGAGGGAGCAACCATTCCATGATATAGTCTAAGAGTATTTCTACGCTTGCTTAGTGCAAGCCAAGGTGCCATCTTTTTGATCACCTTTGTATTCATTTTATCTTTCAACACTTAATAAAATGGCTCAATGTTCTACATGTTTTGTCTTGTTCATATGATGTCTCTCTAGTTGTTGTAGTTTCTTGTTTATGTGCTTTATATTGCTGTTTATTTCTATTCAGAATATTATAGCATCCTTTCGTTCTTCATTATTTCGATTGTTGACCTTTTCTAGTGCAATTTTTAATGAGATAATTTGAGTTTCTAGTGCCTCACAGTGATCTTTTGTTTCTTTTGGCTAGGTCCGCCTTACTTTATCCAACATCCTTGGTTCTTTTAGTTGGTCCTTCAAAGTAGCAATATCATGATCCTGCTTCTTCTGGAGTTCATCTTTTTCTTTATAATCTTCGAGCTGCTTTGCTAATTGGCTGACCTCGTTTCTTGAAGCTTTTAGTTCATCTAGGGCACTCTTGAGTTTTTTTTCATAATCGACTTTCTCTTCAATTTCATCTTTTACTTCCTCTTCAATTAGTTGAGGAATATCATCTTCATTATCTAGTAAAAAGGACATGGACTCAAAGAAGTATAGTAACCTTCTTTACCACTATTGAAACAAAATGCAATACCTGATTCTTCAACATCCATGAGCATGTAGAAGGTGTTTTATTTTGAATTTGATATATTGTTCACATGATTGCAACCCTTCCTTTTCTGCGTTAGCTTCTTCTTACTCTTCCCTTTATTGGCCATAGCTCCTTCAATCTACCTTCCAATAGTTAACTATTCTTGAAAGCTCCTGCTTTGATTCCACTTGTTGGACCAAAGATCACACTGAGGGTGGGGGGTGTGAATTAGTATAACAACAAACTAATAATTTTAACACCTTTTATCAATAATTAATCATGCAGTAGTGTATCATAATAATTATCATCATAAGAATAAAAGCACCATGCATGAATAAGCCATCATCACATCAACATAAGAGGACAAAAGTTTTTAAGTGGAAACCCACATGGGAGAAAGCCACAAATTCTTCTTCTTCTTCTTCGTTTCATTACATAGATTTGCAAACATCAACCCACTGGAGGCACCCACCCCCAAGTTATGTAAGTAACTACTTGTGGTAGGCTACAACCTGATTGAGACACCAACCTTGAAAATGTGAGGCATCTAATCACCATAGGCTACAACTTGATTAAGGCTTCAACCCAATTGAGACACCAACCTCACTAGAGGCACCCACCTCCTTCAACTTCTTGTTTACCACTTCTCATAATATTTCAAAATGGATGCACCTGCTCTTTAATATAGATCTTCAAAATTGGTTATGTTGCTGCTGTCATAATTCTGTGATCAACCTGTCATATCCTGTCCATACGTTGTTACCACTTGTTCTTCAATCTGATCACATAAAATACCTCTCAGAACCTATTCTTGCCGTACATAATACTCATTGCAATCTACTCATTAGCTTCCAAAACACATACCCCTGATTCTGAACATCAAAAATACATCATCAAGGCTTTTCATGCCTTAGAACTTTTCACAACCCTGATCATTGTGCTTTTTCGAAATCCAATTTGGCCTTAAAATGAGCCCAAAAATCTCCAAAAATCATATAAAACTATATAAAAGCTACATAAAAATTAATCTTTCTACAGAATGACATAATTCAGGTGCATTTTACAAAATAGTATTTTACAGGCTCTACAAAATGACCAACTATTAGAAAAAATGTTTATATTCGGTGCACCAATAACCCCTATAATTTTTATTTATTTTTATTTTTTTATTTTTTTTTCTGAGTTTGACTGGACTCGAACCCCAACCTTCGTTGCGCAATGTTGAAATTTGGTTACCGGAGGACTGGTGGTTCCCTAAGGCTTTGATTTTTGGCCTAGGGAAAATTGTCCAAAAGAATTTAATTTCTCCTAAAGTGACTTTATAAAGTTATAAAGTCAAATTTAATTTAAAAGTGACTTTAAGTGATAAAGTTACTAAGTCTAATTTTAAAGTGACTTTAATAAAGTCAATGCGAAATTAGAAAGTGAAAAGTGACTTTGGAAATAAATGACTAAGTGGGTCTTTATTAAAGTGGGGTGAATTAAAAAATAGAAAGTGAGATTTAAATGAGCATTTAATCTCAGCCTTAGATCTAAAGCTATCTCAGCCATTCGATTTAGGGATTCCCCAAAAGTCACTTAGGTTTAGGTTAAAGGAGAAAGAGGAGGGAAAAGGTCATTCATTCTTTCATGAGCAGATTGAGAGAAGAGAGAAAGCTGAAGAGAAATTTTTGAGCGGAGGGAGAGCAACAAAAGGCACACAGCAAATCCGTACAGCAGGAGGGCACACTTCCCAAGGCAGAAAATCCATCCAACAACATTTATTGGAACGGTTATCGAGGCAGAAAATTCGTACAATAGTTTGCACGCATTTTGAGGAAAGGAAAACACTGTTTTCGAGGAGCAGAATCAATAGTTGAGGGCATGATTTTCGACGCAGATTTTTTGGGCATGAAAATCGAGGAAGGATTGCTGTCCTGTCCGTACAATTCTGTATAGGCAATTTCTGGCACCTTTTTCGAGGCAGCAAGTACAACATTTATTGCTGTAATTTCTCCTGTAATTTTCTGTTTGCTATTTGGCACGATTTTCAAGGTGGAAGGTGGCACAAAAATCGAGATAAGTGGTTTTTAGTGTTTGCTGTAATTTTAACTGTGTATTGCTGTTCATTGTAAAAGCATTTATCAGAAATAAGAAGAAGCTTTCGAACTGGTTTTCCCCAAGAGTTGTAGGGGGTTTTTCCAGGGTCATATTGACCAAAAATTAGCGTGTCAAAATTCTGTGTGGCTGATTTATTTTTCTGAGTTTTTATTTCTGCATTTCAGCACTGTGAAATTTCCAAAATTTGTGTTTTCAGAAAATATTTATTTTTCCAGCTTGTTGAATGTATGGCTATGGGAATGGGCATTTAACTTTATGGGAGAAATAAGGAGAAACTGATAACCGAGGTTGGGTTAGCAAATTTCTACATGGTATCAGAGCTATTTTGCTGAAAAGTGCAGTTTGGGATAGCAAGAAGAAAAATTACAGCAAGCTGATTTTTCACACAAAAATCAGTACCTTTACTATAGTAGTGTTATTTTCAGTTTATTAGGACAATAAGCATGTCTTTGGGCTTGAGGGTGGAGGATAGGTTGGATGGGCATAGTAACTACAATGTATGAAAGTAGAGAATGTAGAGCATCTTTGAGGAGGCAAAAGTCTGGGATATCATGGTGCATACCGCACAAAACCTTGTTAATGTGCCTACTGATGCTGTTTAGTTGGCAACATTTAATAAGAAGAATAACAAGGGTAAGAGACTGATTCTAGATGGAATCAAAGACCATTGCATTCCTCATGTGAGAGGACAGAGATATTCTCATGAGATGTGGACAACATTGACCAATCTCTACAAGAGTACCAATGAGAACAGGAAAATGGTCTTAAGGGAGAAGCTGAAGACCATTAAGATGGGTAAGACTAATAGTGCAGCTGGATATCTCACAAAGATTACTAATGTGAGAGATGCATTGGCAGCAGTTGGAGAGGTCATTACACTCACTGAGTTGGTGCGGATTGCAGTGAATGGCCTTCCCAGTTCATGGCTGAACTTTGCTGATGGGGTTTGTGCACGTGAGACCCTTCCCACTTGGGACAGGTTTTGGGATGATTGCATATAGACAGAAATCAGAAAGAGCCAACTTGGGGCAGCCAAACCAGTTGAGCAGGATGAGGATGTAGCACTGTTGGCAAGAGGCAAGAAGGGCAAGGGAAAGAGGCAAACTTCCACAAGTGTTGGTGGGGGCAAAGCCAAAGGTAAAGGTAAATAGGGAAACACGCAGAAAGACTATTCCAAGGTGAAGTGTTGGAATTGTCAGAAGATGGGACACTATGCAGTTGTGTGTCTGGAGAAGAAGAAGCAGGGGAAGAACCAGAGCATGGCAGCATCAGCGGAGATAGAAGACCTTGCGGATAGCTTTGATCGAGAGTTTGGGTTCATTGCTTGTGAGTCCACTAGTGGAGGATCACCTACCACGGAGGTGTAGAGAGAGTGTGCATTTCCCTCCACTAGTGGAGCATCTTCAGGTATCTGGTATGTTGACAGTGGAGCTTCACGTCATATGACAAGAGTCCATGAGTACTTCTCAGAGCTTTCAGAGAGTGGCACTGATATAGAGGTAGTACTAGGAGATGACAGCGTTGTTAGAGCAGTGAGTGTGGGGACATTGACATTTGATAGGGAACCCAAACCTCCCTTGAAGGTGTCAGATGTTCTATATGTGCCAGGGATGAGGAAGAACCTCATATCCGTCTCAACATTGGAGGACAGAGGATATGAGATATTGTTCAGGAGAGGACAGGTGCTGATATATCGCAAGGGTGCTCCAGCTAATTCAGCTAGAGTGATTGGTGTATGCCATGCAAAGGAGTACAAGTTTGCATTTCAGCCCCTTTTGGCATTGAGCAGTAGTACAGACAGTAGAGCTAGCAGTTTAGAGCTGTGCGAGATTTGGCACATGTATCATGGAGTCTTGAGGACATTGAGGGAGATCTCTACAAGTGTGCCAGATTTCAGTACTGATCACATTGATACTTGCAGAGGATGTGCTATGGGCAAGTTTGGCAAATCCCCTTTTCCCAGTAGTGACAGGAAATCAATTGGGATACTTGATTTGATTCATTTCGATGTGAGCGGTCGGATGTCTCATGTTTCCTTGAGTGGATATGAGTATTATGTTTTATTTATTGATGATTACTCTAGGAGGACCTGGATTTATTTCTTGAAGACCAAGAGTGAGGCCTTCAAGTGGTTTTAGGAGTTCAGAGCTTTTGTGGAGACTCAGACAGGTCGGAAGATCAAGTCCCTGAGGTCGGACAATGGAGGAGAGTACACCCTTGGTGAGTTTGTTGATTATTGTGCGGAGGTAGGCATTAGGAGGGAGTTCACAGTTCCTTACAACCCCCAACAGAACGGGGTTGCGGAGAGGAAGAACAGATCCATTGTTGGGGCTGCCAAAGGCATGTTACATGATTAGGGGTTACCATTGTTTTTGTGGGTAGAGGCCTGCAACATTGCTGTATATTTTCAGAACAGGAGTCCGCATCGTGCCTTGGGGCATGTGACTCCAAAGGAGGCTTTTTCTGGGAAAAAGCTTGATGTTGGTCACTCCCCTATCTTTGGGTGTATTGCATACTCCTACATTCCCAAGGAGAAGAGGACCAAGCTAGAGCCCACCACAGAGAAGGGTATCCTTGTGGGCTACAGTGAGACCTCGAAAGCCTTTCGGATTTATATTCTTGCATAGAGGAGAGTTGTTGTCAAACGGGATGTGAAATTCGAGGAGGACAGGGCTTTCAGGAGGTCATGGGAGTTAGAATATCTGGATCGGCCAGACCCTCAGCAGTAGCTGAGTCAGGCACAGGGATCCAGTGGGCAGGGATCAGGAGGATCCGGAGGTACATCGATTACGGTTTCAGGTCCATCAGTGAGTAGTGGCTCGCAAAGTCAGAGAGGTGGTGCTTCGGGCAGCATGCAGAGCAGTCCGCAGAGCAGTTCACTAGGGAGTCCAGTAATGGACAGTTGTAATATTCCTAATTAGCGACAGCTAATTGGAATATTCATTTTTGTTCAATTTTGCCGACTGTAGTTTATTAATAAATAAAAAGTGAGTAAAGAAGGTCTAACTCAGTGGAATAAAACATCATCCCTGGTAGCACAACGTTGTGACTTAAAGGGGGAGCCAAGGGGGGCCAAGCACCACGTAGAGAGGGGGCCCACGTATGCTCTAGAAGCTACTGCGCAGATGAGGATGAGCACGTGGCAAGAAAGAGAGGCTACGTTGGGATTTTGGAGGGAGGCCAACGTTATAAAAGATGGAGGAGCCTTCTCATTTCATTCATTCATGGTTGATGATATTGAGTTGATCGTTTTGACTTCTTGAGCATGCTGGCTATTTAGCCTGTCTGCAGCACTGTTTAGTGCGTTGAGTGTCTCCGGTCGGAGATCTCGCCCTTAGCCCCAGGGGACTTCGAGTGCTTGCTCGGGCAAGGTTATTTCTTCAGCATTTTGTGGGAGGTTTTGGTGTTTGGTTTTGTTGCGGAGCCGTGCATTCATAGAGACTGCGCAATCACTGAGAGGGAGGACGCAGTCCATCTAGGAGGTGTTCCGGATCGGGATTTTTGTAGGAGATTTGAGCTGAGATTTTGAGCAGAGGATTAACCTTTGCCTTTGGGAGGATTTTGGTGGAGTTTGAGGCGGTATTTCAGTCATTCCCATTTAGCCTCTGCGCAGAGCCTTGGAGGCCAGCATAATTCCCCAAGGGGGTGTTTTTCGGAGGTCGGCCTTTTCTGATATGGTTTCTGTGTTTTGCCGAGATTGGTGAGTAGAGGAGGATTCCAGATTTCCAGCTCATTCCGGCAAGGGGAACAACCCCTAGTCTTCAGTCCATTCCAGCAGTAGCAGCTGCACGATAGTTTCCAGCAGCTGGGACGCAGTTCAGAGAGCAGCCATTTCCTGTGTATTTTGAGAGTATTTCTTCACTTGCCTCGAGCAAGTTTAGGTGCCATCACTCTGATCACCTATTGTACTTCATTGTATTTCTTAGTTTAATAAAATGGCTTAGCATTCTCTCTCTATATTTCTGGATGATTGGTCGTATATTCTTTCTATGCTATTATATATTTGCTGCATTGTTATATATTTGGGCATTCTAGTTCTATACCACTTGTGTGTTTATTTTACACTCTTAGATAGAGTTTGGAAAGGGCCAGGTAGCCTTCGGATCTCGTCCTCTTTTCAGAGGCGGCATATTCGGTAAATGCCCTCCCAGTCCATCTCTGGTTGGAGTTTGCCATGTTTTTGAGATATCCCCGAAACGGGATATTATAGTGGTATCAGAGCATAGTTCTGGCTCAGCCTGTGGTCTATGACACCGGGGAAGAGACCATATATTTGTTACAGAGGCAGGAAGTACAGAGATCGTGAGCGTAGGTTGGAGAACACCTACGGAGAGGGAGATTGTGTTCGAGTGGTGGACATAGAGCAGGAGGAGCTTGTGACAGACGCAGAGCAGGAGGAGCCTGTGTTAGATTCGGAGCAGAGAGGGTCGATGGCAGATGACACAGAGGCCAAACAGTTTGGGGAGGCACTCCTCAAATCGGTGCAGGATTTGGCGAGGCAGATTGAGGTGATGGGACAGAGATTCACCACTGTAGAGGCTAGATAGCGTGAGACCCCATAGGTATTCCAGGAGGGTCAGGGTTCAGGTACATCCCACCATTTGCCGGAGCATGGTGCTGTTTAGCGTGATACTACTCAGTCGATGGCTTCACATGCACCTACACGCTCTACCATGCCCACTTTCTTGGGAGCAGACATGGGGGCAGGAGCCCAGCAGGAGGCAGAGCCCGGACACATGGGCGAGTATTTTGCAGAGTATCAGGTCTATGGGCACGAGTTCAGGGATGGTCTCTTGTTCTGAGATTTTGTTCAGCTCCAGCAGGACAGTGGACCCCGCGCCCATCAAAGAGGGCACCGACATTATCATGATGGAGATACCCACCACACATCTAGCAGATTCCATTTGCCTACGTTTGATGTCTCATCAAACAGTTCGGCAAAGTCTTGGGTGGAGAAGCTGGACATCTATTTCCAGCTTAACCAGATGTCGGAGACAGAGGCCATCAAGGTGGTGACATTACATTTGGATGGTGAGGCCCAGGACTAGTGGTTCCATGGGATGGTGACACTCGGACATTCTACAGTGACGACATATGCCGAGTTTACTAGGAGGTTGATGGAGCGTTTTGATTGGAGGGATCCAGAACAACACTTTGTTGAGCTGACGAGGCTCAAGCAGACTAGGAGCCTAGAGACTTACATTGCAGATTTCTTGAGGGTTTCAGTGATGGTGCCAGATCTATCTGCGGAACGGATGATCTATATGTTTGTGGAGGGGTTAGCAGAGCCACTTCGGGGTTTAGTGAGATCTACTATACCAGTTACACTCCAGGATGCTATTAGGACGCGGGATTTACGGGATGCATTGCCCAGGAGTCGTACACCTTACCCGCAGAGACAGGGCTTCTAGCCCAAGGGGAAAGATGTGAGGGTTCCACCTCCCAAAGGGAATCTAGGACGAGCACATATAGATGATGATGCCAGGAGGGAGTTGAGGAAGAAGCGGCTGTGCTTCACTTGTCAGGAGTCGTGGGCACCAGGGCATAGGTGTGCTGTTGGCAAAGCACACTTCATTGAGGTCTTCTCCGATGATAGCGGGGAAGAGGATGAGGAGGATGATGAGGAGGCAGGAGATAGTCAGACGGCCCAGGATCAGTTGCCACCTCCACCTCCAGGGACAGGAGGTGCAACTTTTTCACCCACAGGAGGGACTCTTGCAGCCTTGCGAGGAGTTCCCAAGTATTTGACGCTGCGCGTACGAGGGACAGTACATGGCCAGCGAGTGTCAGTTTTGGTTGACAGTGGGGCAACCCACAACTTCATTGATGCACAGATGGTCGAGAGGAGAGGTATACCGACCGAGAGCTTTGATGGATTTTCAGTTTTGGTTCCAGGAGCCCAGACGATGCAGTGTGCCCGGTATGTTCTAGAGTTGGCAGTGATGATGGGTACCTACACCATGACCGATCACTTTTTCATGGTGAACATACCAGATACCAATGTGGTACTGGGTGTTCAGTGGTTGATTACTCAGGGGAAGGTCACCACAGATTGGGAGGCCTTAGAGATGGAATGGGATGATAAGAAGACCGGGAGGCATGAGAAGATTCGCGGGCTGCACACTTACCCACCTCAGACAGTCTCGGCTCTCCGGATGGAGGTAGATTTTCGAAAGGGAGACAGAGTGGGCGGTTGAGTTGCGGGCATCAGAGGCAGAGACCACAGGTCAGGCAGTTCATCCTGATATTCAGGCCATCCTTGACAGGTATGAGGCAGTGTTTGGGGATATACCACAAGGTTGGCCACTGGACAGAGGGTTCGAGTACACCATTGAGCTTGAGCATGGTATTCAGGCAGTGATTACTACCCCCTATAGGCATCCCAAATCCTATCGAGATGAGATTGAGCGGGCCATCCACGAGTTGCTGGCTCTTGGGCACATCAGACCGAGCATGAGTCTGTTTGCTTCTTCCGTGGTGTTGGTGAAGAAGAAGGACGACACCTTGAGGATGTGTATTGACTACAGGGCCCTGAACAAGAAGACCCTGAAGAACAGGTATCCTATACCCAGGATCGATGAGTTGATGGATGAGCTGAGAGGAGCCAAGTACTTCTCGAAGATTGATTTGAGATCAGGGTACCATCAGATTCACGTGAGGGAACAGGACATTCCCAAGACCGCCTTCAGGTGTCATTATGGGCATTTTGAGTTTTTGGTTATGCCTTTTGGGCTAACCAATGCACCAGCTACTTTTCAGTATTGCATGAACCATATCTTCCGCAGTCATCTGAGGAAGTTTGTATTGGTCTTCTTCGATGACATACTCATATATAGCAGGACTTGGGAGGAGCATCTCCAGCATATAGAGGCAGTGCTACATATCTTGGAAGAGCAACAGTTCTATGCTAAGCTCTCCAAGTGTGAGTTTGGGATGACGGAGATGTTGTATTTGGGTCACATTATTGGAGTGGACGGAGTGAGAGTGCATGAGGAGAAGATTAGGGCCACCAGGGATTGGCTGGAGCCGAGGAACGTGACGGAACTTCGAGGATTCATTGGCATATGTACTTATTACAGGAAGTTCGTCAAGAGTTTCTCACAGCTTGCTGCACCCCTTATATATTTGATGAAGAAGGGGGCATTCAGTTGGTTGGATACAGCGCAGCGAGCCTTTGATAGGCTCAAGGAGGTGATGAGTAGCTACCCAGTGCTTGCATTGCCAGATTTTATGTAGCCATTTGTTTTGGAGTGTGATGCGTCGGGAGAGGGGATCGACGCAGTGTTGATGCAGGGAGGACACCCTATAGCCTTTGAGAGCCAGAAGCTCCTTCCGCATGAGAGGTTGTATTCTATATACGACAAGGAGATGTTGGCCATTATGCATGCATTGGCCAAATTCCGGTAGTATTTGGTAGGGAACAGGTTCAGGGTGAGGGCTGATCACAACAGCCTCAGGTTCTTTTTGGAGCAGAAGCAGCTACAGGAGAGGCAGCAGAAGTGGATCAGTAAGATCCAAGCATATGACTTTGACATTGAGTATGTCAAGGGTAAGAATAACGTGGTAGCAGATGCCTTTTCACGTAGACCAACCACGTTGTCTCTTATGAGCTTGGACACAGATTGGAGGGCTCGACTTTTAGTGGAGTACTCCAAGGACAGATTTGCATGTGAGGTTCTAGATGGACAGGTGGTGGATGACAGGTATAGGGTGGTCGATGAGATCATCTGCTACAGGGATAGGATCTTCTTGACTGAGGGATCTCAGCTTAAGAAGAAGATACTCCAGGCATCGCATGATTCACCATTGGCAGGCCATCAGGGGTTTACCAAAACCTACAGGGTCATTAGAGAGAGGTTCTCACGGAAGGGCCTCAAGGAGGATGTACTCTAGCACATCAGGGAGTGCGATGTTTGTCAGAGGAACAAAGGGGAGATGAGCCATCCCGCAGGGTTATTGCAGCCTCTTCTCATTTCGGAGGGGAAATGGGAGAGTATCTCGATGGACTTCATCACAAGGTTGCCCATGGTGCAAGGCAAGGATTGTATCTTTGTCATTGTTGATCGACTAACAAAGTATGCATATTTTTTCGCTGATCCGCGCACTACACAACAGCACAGGTGGCTGAGCTGTTCTTCAGAGAGGTTTTCAGGCTACATGGCCTTTCTAAGGCCATCATCAGTGACAGGGACAGCCGTTTCATGGGTGGTTTTTGGCAAGAGCTTTTCCGGTTAGTGGGGATGGAGTTGACACCGAGTACCAGTTATCACCCACAGACGGATGGACAGAGTCGACAGATAGAGATAGTTAACAAGTGGCTGGAGGGCTACTTGCGTAACTATGTCAGTGGGCAGCAGCGAGCATGGCTGAAGTGGTTGCATCTGGGGGAGTACTGCTATAACACGACACATCACATGTCCATTGGTATGTGACCATTTTATGCCTTGTATGTGTATCATTCCTTATCTTTTGCTGATGTGATGTTCGGTGCTAGCAAGGCTCCTAGAGCCAATATTTGGATCCAAGAGAGTCAGGACATTCTCCGAGCTCTCAAGGATAATATAGCTACAACACAAAACCAGCAGAAGCTGTATGCCGATAGAGGTCGGGTGGAGAGACAGTTTGAGGTAGGGGACCTAGTTTACCTACGATTACAGCCATACCAACAGTCGTCACTAAAGCAGAAGGGAGCTGAGAGGCTCAAGCCCCGCTTTTACGGGCCATACAGGGTGATACGTAGGATTGGACAGGTTGCGTATGAGTTGGAGTTGCCCCAAGGCAGCAAGATCCATAACGTTTTTCACGTATCATGCCTGAAAAAGGCACTGGGGCAGCAGGTGACAGTGACAGATGAGCTACCACCCACGGATGATGAGGGGCGTTTGGTGTTGCAGCCAGAGGCTATTATTGATACTAGGGAGAGGCAGCAACAGAGCAGGACATTCTGGGAATTCTTGGTGAGGTGGAAGAATTTGTTGGATGATGATGCCACTTGGGAGAGTGAGAAGATTTTGCAGCATCCGTCACTTCAGTTGCTTAAGGGCAAGCAACATTTTGCCGGGGGAGACTGTAATATTCCTAATTAGCGACAACTAATTGGAATATTCGTTTTTGTTCAATTTTGCCAACTATAGTTTATTAATAAATAAAAAGTGAGTAAAGAGGGTCTAACTCACTTAGTGGAATAAAACATCCTCCCTAGTAGCACAACGTTGTGACTTAAAGGGGGAGCCAAGGGGGGCCAAGCACCATGTAGAGAGGGGGCCCACGTATGCTCTAGAAGCTATTGCGCAGATGAGGATGAGCACATGGCAAGAGAGAGAGGCTACGTTGGGATTTTGGAGGGAGGCCAATGTTATAAAAGATGGAGGAGCCTTCTCATTTCATTCATTCATGGTTGATGATATTGAGTTGGTCATTTTGACTTCTTGAGCATGCTCCCTGTTTAGCCTGTCTGTAGCACTGTTTAGTGCGTTGAGTGTCTCCGGTCAGAGATCTCGCCCTTAGCCCCAGGGGACTTCGAGTGCCTGCTTGGGCAAGGTTATTTCTTCAACATTTTGTGGGAGGTTTCGGTGTTTGGTTTTGTTGCGGAGCCGTGCATTCATAGAGACTGCGCAGTCACTGAGAGAGAGGACGCAGTCCATCTATAAGAGGTGTTCCGGATCGGGATTTTTGCAGCAGATTTGAGCCGAGATTTTGAGCAGAGGATCAACCTTTGCCTTTGGGAGGATTTTGGTGGAGTTTGAGGTGGTATTTCAGTCATTCCCATTTAGCCTCTGTGCAGAGCCTTGAAGGCCAGCGTAATTCCCCAAGGGGGTGTTTTTCGAAGGTCGGCCTTTTCTGATATGGTTTTTGGGTTTTGCCGAGATTGGTGAGTAGAGGAGGATTCCAGATTTCTAGCTCATTTCGGCAAGGGGAACAACCCCTAGTCTTCAGTCCATTCTAGCAGTAGCAGCTGCATGGTAGTTTTCCAGCAGCTGGGACGCAGTTTAGAGAGCAGCCATTTCCTGTGTATTCTGAGAGTATTTCTTCACTTGCCTCGAGCAAGTTTAGGTGTCATCACTCTGATCACCTATTGTACTTCATTGTATTTCTTAGTTTAATAAAATGGCTTAGCATTCTCTCTCTATATTTCTGGATGATTGGTCGTATATTCTTTCTATGCTATTATATATTTGCTGCACTGTTATATATTTGGGCATTCTAGTTCTATACGACTTGTGTGTTTATTTTACACTCTTAGATAGAGTCTGGTAAGGGCCAGGTAGCCTTCGGATCTCGTCCTCCTTTCAGAGGCGGCATATCCTGTAAATGTCTTCCCAGTCCATCTCTGGTTGGAGTTTGCCGTGTTTTTGAGATATCCCTGAAGCAGGATATTACAACAGTTCACACGGTACTTCAACGTCTACAGGTTCAGGTTCAGGCAAGAGGACAACAGACAGACAATCAGGAGTTTAGGCTCCTTATGAGGAGGAGGAGTTTCGTTCTCCGGTGGGAGAAGTGTGCTTAGGGAATAGGAAGCCCAAGTGGCTTCAGGATACCTTGAGAGAGGCCACATCTGTCGCTGGGCCGAAGAGGCCGGTCAGAGAGAGTAGACCACCTGAGAGGTTTTGTAGCTATATGGCAATGGTTGCCAACATCATTGACTCTGAGCCTTCTAGCTATGAGGAGGCAGCTAGCTAGCGGGTCTGGTGAGAGGCCATGCAGGAGGAGTATTTTTCTGTCATGAAGAATGATGTCTGGGAGATGGTGTCAAGGCCTAAGGGCAAATTCGTGGTTACTTCCAGATGGCTTTACAAGGTAAAGCATGCTGCAGATGGCAGCATTGAGAAATTCAAGGCAAGGTTTGTCGCTAGAGGGTTCTCCCAAGTAGAGAGAGTAGATTATGAGGAGACCTTCGCTCCCGTGGCTCGATATACTTTGATTCGCTCCATCATATCGATAGCAGCAGAGATGGGTTGGAAGATCCACCAGATGGATGTGAAGACCGCATTTCTCAATGGCTTCATACAGGAGGAGGTGTACATTGAGCAGCCACAGGGCTTTGAGGTGCATGGGAAGGAGTCCCATGTGTGCAGACTGAAGAAGACCCTTTATGGCCTGAAGCAAGCTCCCAGAGCTTGGTACTCCAGGATAGATACATACTTGCAGGAGATGGGTTTCACAAAGAGTGATGCAGATCCGAACCTTTACTTTATTGTGATAGGTGAGGAGCCTCTCATTCTGGTGTTGTATGTGGATGACTTGGTCATTACGGGTGCAGAGCGACTCATAGAGCACTGCAAGAGAGATCTTGCGTCGGAGTTTGAGATGAAGGACATTGGCTTGATGCATTACTTTTTGGGTTTGGAGGTGTGGCAGGAGGAGGGGCATTTCTTCCTGGGGCAGGGGAAGTATATTGTGGACATCCTTGGCAGATTCCACATGGAGGATTGTAGACCCATGTCGACACCCATGATCACCAACTGGAAGAAGCTTCACGCTTCAGATTCCGAGTTGGTGGATCCCACATTGTATAGATAGCTGATTGGTTCCTTGATGTATTTGGTCAACACCAGACTAGATATATGTTTTGCAGTCAACACGATCAACCAGTTCATGTGTGCTATGTCACAGGGTTCGGCGAATTTGAACCTTGAGGTTCGAAATTCGGCGAACCTCAAAAAAATTTTCAAATTCGTTTAGGTTCGGCGAATCTGAAAGGCGAACATGAAAGCCGAACCTAAAGGCGAACATGAAAGCCGAACCTGAAAGCCGAATTCGAACCTGAAGGCGAATTTAATGGAAAAAATTCGTTTAGGTTCGATTTTTAATGAATTTAGGGTTTTTTTTACGGCGGATTTGATCTTAGTTGTTTTAAAAACAGTGGGCAAGTTTTCTCTTCTCGCCACAATTTTCCCTTCCCGCCATGGTGCGATGATGTTCGATTAATTATTTAATGGTTAGTGCGTGATTGCTTTTACAAAGCAAATTCGTGCTTTATCCGGTCGTGTTTTAGCGTTTGTTTGTGCCTGTGGTCATGTTGATTTGCCGTGGTGTTCACTGTTCGCTGCATTGCTGCAATCGACGGTCGAGCGATGACTCACGAGGAGTGTGGCGAAGTGTTGCTACAGGCTACAGCGGCCAGCCTACAGCCTGCGGCTACAACGTTACGAGTTACAGGTTAGTTATATTATACAATTTATGGGCAAGAAAATGGGACATAAATTTTGTATTAAATCTCTAGTCAGAAATTGAACAGAACACTCGCAAAATCCTAGACTGCACAACATACACAAGCACAAGTTAATCAGACAAGTAGGTTCATCGTTGCAAGAGAAATGGAAAGGCACAACATGTGCAAAACAGGAAAAGGCATTCTGTAAATTTTCAAAATAAACAAGACAAAATCAGAGATGCAACAATATTAAGGAAGGTTTTCTAACTGATACAGATAAGAAGGGCCCGTTAGATCTAACAATACTTGTATTGATTTGTATGCAATTGTATTATGTTCACTGTTTATGTTCATTTTTAAGGAAATGTGATTTCTTCTTGTACGGAAAGCTTACAATACGTCCCATGTAACAAACTGGCTCCAAAAAAAAAAGTGTTTCCTGTGTTTTAAGTCAAAAACTTGCAATACGATTAAATCTACTGTTACATATGAAGTTCTGTTGAAAATCTACTACATGACAGGCAGTTATGTTGAAAATCTGTTACTAAGGATAACTTGTGTTGTAACAAACACAGAGATATAGGAAATGCATCATGGTAATATAGATGAATAATAACAGAGGGTAGCCTCTAAAGGGTGTATTGATTCAATACAATTTGTCTCGGTCATCTTCGGGATGTGTCCACTGTGGTGTGAATGTGTGTGATTCTAATTATGTTTTGATTATGAAAATTATGCGATTCATTTTTGTATTTCCAAACTACTATGGTGTATCATGTATGTTTACATTTAAGTTTTAACTAATGTCATTGATATAATTAGAGCATGCTATGATTAAGTTATTCATGTGTGTTTACTAATCAAAATTTTTATTCATAGTTTTATAATTTATTAATTGATTTTGATTTTTAATTAAGTTATGCCATATATTTTTATATTTATTGAAAAATATGTATAATCGAACCTGATGTCGAACCTCATTACGAACCTCATCGGAAAATTCGAACCCGAATCGAACTTAATCGTTGTCGAACCCGAATTCGAACCCGAACCGTGTGACATAGCATGTGTGAGCCTAGGAGGGTTCACTGGGTTGTTGCAAAACACATTTTGCGGTACTTGCAGGGGACAGTGGATTATGGTCTGGATTATAGGCAGGGAGATGGAGTGAGATTGGCAGTTACACTGATTCTGATTGGGCAGATTGTGCTTCTGATAGGAAGAGCACTTCAGGGTGCTGTTTTGGGTTGGGTTCGACAATGGTGTCATGGTTCAGCCGAAAGCAGCATTCAGTAGCATTGAGTTCAGCGGAAGCAGAGTACATGGCAGCCAGTCTAGCTAGTTGTGAGGCCATATGGCTTTGCAAGATGTTCTTTGGCTTATTTGGTTAGCCGTTGAGACCTTCAGTGATATACTGTGATAATCAGAGTTGCATTAAACTCACGAAGAATCCAGTATTTCATGACAGGTCAAAGCATATCGGGATCAAATATCATTTCATTAGAGACTATGTTCAGAAGGGAGCTGTGAAGCTTGAGTATATTCCCACTGATGAGCAGGTTGCAGATATTCTTACCAAAGCTTTACCACGAGGCAAGCATGTCTACTTCAGAGATAAGATGGGTGTGGTGAGGAACACCTTCCTCGGTAAGAGGGAGTGTTGAAATTTGGTTACCGGAGGACACGTGGTTCCCTAAGGCTTTGATCTTTGGCCTAGGGAAAAGTGTCCAAAAGATTTTAATTTTTCTCCTAAAGTGACTTGATAAAGTTATAAAGTCAAATCTAATTTAAAAGTGACTTTAAGTGATAAAGCTACTAATTCTAATTTTAAAGTGACTTTAATAAAGTCAATGTGAAATTAGAAAGTGAAAAGTGACTTTGAAAATAAATGACTAAGTGGGTCTTTATTAAAGTGGGGTGAATTAAAAAATGGAAAGTGAGATTTAAATGAACATTTAATCTCAGCCCTTGATCTAAAGCTATCTCAGCCATTGGATTTAGGGATTCCCCAAAAGTCACTTAGGGTTAGGTTAAAGGAGGAAAAGGAGGGAAAAGGTCATTCATTCTTTCATGAGAAGATTGAGAGAGGAGGAGAGAAAGCTGAAGAGAAATTTCCGAGCAGAGGGAGAGCAGCAAAAGGCACACAGCAAATCCGTACAACAGGAGGGCACACTTCCCAAGGCATAAAATCCATACAACAACATTTATTGGCACGATTACCGAGACAAAAAATCTGTACAGCAGTTTGCATGCATTTTAAGGAAAGGACAACACTATTTTCGAGGAGCAGAATCAACAGTTGAGGGCACAGTTTTTGAGGCAGATTTTCTTCGCATGGAAATCAAGGAAGGGACTGCTGTCCTATCTATACAGTTCTATACAGTTTTGTACAGGCAGTTTTTGGCACGTTTTTCGAGGCAGCAAGTACAACATTTAGTGCTTTAATTTTTCCTGTAATTTTCTATTTGTTGTTTGGCATGATTTTCAAGGTGGAAGGTGGCACGAAAATCGAGATACGTGGTTTTTAGTGTTTGCTGTAATTTTTATTGTGTATTGTTGTTCACTGTAAAAGCATTTATTAGAAATAAGAAGAAGCTTTCGAACTGGTTTTCCCCAAGAGTTGTACGGGGTTTTTCCAGGTTCATATTGACCAAAAATCAGTGTCTCAAAATTCTGTGTGTGGTTGATTTATTTTTCTGAGTTTTTATTTCTGCATTTCAGCATTGTGAAATTTCCAGAATTTGTGTTTTCAAAAAATATTTATTTTTCTAGCTTGTTGAATGTATGGCTATGGGAATGGGCATTTAACTTTATGGGAGAAATAAGGAGAAACTGAAAACCAGGGTTGGGTTAGCAAATTTCTACACGCAAACCATATGGTACAACCAATTAACCTGATAGTTGAGTCGTCCCCTATGGGAGAGGCGCTTTTACGTATTCAAAGTCTCAGAAACCGAAACAAAAATGTATTACGAATCTTCGTGGGAAATGATCACTGAACGTTGTATATATACATAAAGAACTAATGCCCGAAGGCTCAAACCATCCACCATTTGCATAATAGATCAACCATGCCACCACTGCAGATCTCGACCTCAACTCGACCAAAAATGTATGATTGAACCGATTGTCAATTTGTTGGTGTCGGCACAAATATATATTTGTGTGTGTGTGTGTGTGTTACATGAAGTCGGGGCTTCGAGGGTTGACCTCAGGGTGAGTAGAGTTCAACATAACCTTTGTTCATAGCACAATATACCCCGTATAATTAGGGGCTTGGCCCAACGATAATACGACCGTAACCATGTGAATTTGATACTGGCGATTAGTCCCTTATATTTGGCAATGTGACCATGTCATCCGACCCCGTCCTAGGGGTTCCATGGTCTTTTGCATGATAACATCATCATGCCACATGGCAGGGCTGCCACGTGTCACCCATTTTTGGACATTTTACCAATTAGAAACTGCCATATGTACCTGCCACGTGGCAGACCCTTGAGGCGCCATGTCACTTGTTGATGTGATCACCTTTGACCACTCGAATTGTGCTACGTGTCATCACTAGATTGGCTCTTCAATCATATCTTCTAACAAATTGGACTGCGCCACGTATTACGATGGGTTTGGCTCTTATGTCATCACTCTTGATTAATCAGATTACGCTACATGTCATCACGAGATTGGCTCGTACAACATCACCTTTGACTAATCAGACTATGCCATGTCATTATGGGACTGGCTCTTACGTCATCACCTCTAACCATTTAGATTGTGCCACAGTTTCATATCTTTATTGGTCTGGTAAGAGTTGTTAAATGTCACACAACTTTGTTTGTGGTCATGGTTAGATTGCCAAAAGATGCACACTATTTAACCCCATTAAGTTACTTACCCGAAACCATCGATCAACCTGCAAGTGGTGGATTTGTCCTCAACATTTGCTATTGTTAACAAATTTGGTGACTTCGTGTTTTGGCTCCATAGTTTAGGTCCTTAACTAATACCGATCTTCAAGAGGCCATAACTTCTCATGTGGGAGGTATTTTTCAGAGTGTGATATACCATTGGAAAGGTCTCAACGAGGACTATCCAATCATGCTATCCATAGATTCATTAGGACATCATAATGTTGTTTAAAACTCAATAAACTTCATACCTCTTTACTCCCCTTGATGAGGGCATGCAAGGGATCCAACTATCAAACTACTTCCTTTGATTCATGAAGGACACTGCTACTACCTGTTGATTTTTGGGTAGCATCGGATGTGCTCTAAGTCTCAAATTTTGTGGAGAGGCTTAGACACATGCATTATAGATAATCCATAATTTGTTTTGGGAAATTCCACCCAGAAACAATTTTATTTGATAAATTAATTATTGTTAGATCTAAGACTTTTGTGATCCATAATGTAGATAAAAGAACTTTCGGATTAATCACATCATTAGGATTAGGTCGACGTTTCGAACCAACTAATGTGGTTCATCCTCAGGACAGGTGGAGAGACTGATCGATCTCGATGAATAAATAGTGGAGATGCATAATTGCCCAGAAATAGCTGTTAGAAAATTAGTTAGTTAGTTAAAAAAATTAATTACAAATATGTTAATAAATTATTAAGTACTTAAAATAAATATAATAGGTAATAGGGGGGATCTTTTATAAAAATATATAAGTAATTAATTTTTTAAATAAAATAATAAGAAACAAATCTACCTAAGGATTAGGATGGAAATTTTTTAGTAAATAAATAAATAAAATAAAATAACCAAATAAGTAAATAAATTAATTCAATAAAATTTTAAAAAAGGGGGTTTATAAATTATTAAACTAATAGGGAGGGGTAAAATTTAAATTAATTAAATATTCCGATAAAATAAATTAATTAAAAATAAATAAAAAAATAAAAAAAAGAATAATATATATATATATATATATATATATATATATATATATATATATATCAACAGAATTACCTTAGGGAGTGGCAAAAATTATTAAAATAAAATTTAATAAATTAATTAATTAAAATAAAATTAAAATAAATTATTTAATTAAAAATTAAATAAAAATAAAAATAAATCAATAAATTAATAACAACAAAAAAAAGAAAAGAAAATAAAAATAAAATAAAATAAAATAAAACATAAAGTAACAAAATTTACTTGGCGAGAACCGGGATCCAACTCTTACATAATTTCCAACCATCATCACGGTTGAGATTCTTAGCATGTCGTTCAATTTCGATCGCCTCCCTTAATTTCCTATGGTGGAAGTGATCAACCTTAGCAACGACTTTTGAGTCTTCAATACAAACATGGTGGCAGGATTTTTCCACATGTTCAGCAAGAGCTGAGGTACGGGACCGATTATGTCTAATATCCACAGCATGTTCTCGGATTCTCTGCATAATGGATCGACCTGTTTCTCCTATATAGGGAGTTTCACAAGAACAAGGAATCATGTAAACCCCTTTCATGTCTTTAGGGTCGATAGGGTCTTTAACAGACCTAAGAGAATTTCTAATAGTGCAGAGAGGTTTGAAAGAAGCAGGGATATTATTTCTCTTAAGGATATGGGCAATTTTGTCCATTGTCCCCTGTATAAATGGGAGATGGATTTTGGAAATAGGATCCACCCGAGTAGATTTTCCACTCAATCCTTTATACGCCTTCTGAAAGGCTTTAAGACCTTTATCACGATATTTTCAAAATAAAAAATATTGCGATATTTACCCAGTGATATATTGTTTTCAGGAAAATCTCGCAATATTTCCGATATTTTGCGAAATATTGACGATATTATCAACGCTGATCCCAAGTACTTTCATTTCTACAACATTATACTGATTACAAAATGCAATGCAAAATTTTCATTGACAAACAGTTGATCATTTAGTAATCATTTTAAGTTTTAAAGTCTGTGTCAAGTTTGATACATTTATAGTTCATCTATTTTCTCTCCTTTATCTTTCAGATATTTATTATTAAGTATACATGTATTGAGGAAAAATCTGTTTATTATCAATATAAACTTATATTCTGGATATTGCACCTTGTTTGTTACATAGAAATAAGTACATAATTGATCTGGAGTGTTAATGGCATAATCTTTTTCGTTGCTTTATGCTGCATTATAGATGGAGGTACATCAGTGCATCCATGTGAAAAAGCTAATAACATGGATTGTTCAGGGATTTAATTTGCAATTTAGGACAGGGTTATTCGGAATTTCTTATATTACGTGATTTAATTTGCTAATGACAATCTCATACTATGGTTAAACCTTAAGTGCAGCATGTTTTGATGTGATATATGCAGGTCATGTCTTGATGATAATGAGGCATTTTTGAGCACTGCAGATTCAGCAGTCAAATTGGCTAAAGAAGCTATGAAGCCAGTCTCTGGTTGGGAGGGTTTGAAATTTAAAACAGCCTTTCCTCAATCCAAGAGGCAGGGTGCAAACTTCTATCCTTCAGATATGGACAGACAGGTAGCAATCTTTGGAAATTTCTCATAAATTTCTTTTGGAAATTTTTTACTTCTGCAATTATCTACATTGCATCAATAGTTGTTTGGATAATTGATTTTTGTAAGAAAAAAAGTTACAGCGTGGAATAGATAGTACACTATGGAATAGTCCTTGTGTGAAACGTAAATTTCTTCAAGCACTCAGGATACATATTATATAATATATGTGTTGTGTAAGCAACTTTTGAAATTAGCTCTTTCTCTAACTAGGACAAACAGATGGAGCTCTTAACCATAAATAACTATCTATGTTTTCACTCTAGGAAGATGGCTAGGATGATCTGGCTCCTTTTGGCCATCACTTAGAAATTTCCTTGTGAAATCTGTATGGAGGACAATTATGATTCTTTAAAAGAGAATATTTCTCATAGCATCCTTTAGGCATGGAACATATGCGTTTGATTCCATATCTCTTGGCTTGATTTGAATTTTGAGGAGGTAATAGATACAGTTTCTAGGATTGATGAGTTTGTCTCTAATTGGATCCTAAATGAAATTTTTAGGATAGTCCAGATTCAAATTTGATTGAGTTTGACTTCGTCAATGTGGAAATTGACTTGCAATTAATCATGAGTCAAACTTTGACTTGTGAATGATTGTGAGTCAAAATTGGTTTTACAAGTTAGATCAGCTCAATTCAATCTTCGCCAACACATATTAGAATGTGTGTATCATTTTCTTTTGTCCTTGTTGATTTTTTTGAATTTTTCTTGATCTGATTCAAGCTCTTGGGTCTTTTTCCTCACTTAGTTTTTGCTGATTCCGAGCTGGTGACTTTGGTTATAGATCCCGTGGCATGCTATTGAACTTTCTCTGCTCGAGTTTGAAATGCATTTCTTTGCAACTCTTTGACAGCTAATAGCTAGTTGTATTTCATTGTTGTAGATTCTTTCGCTTCTTTAAGTGTTAGAAATCGACATACCCCAAGTTTGGTTTATGCTCTTAACTAGAAAACTTAAACAAACTAGCAGTGCCTAACTTTAAACAACTTTTACAGAGCGGAATATATCAGCAATTAGATCAATTCACAAGACACAAGAGTTTATGGTCCAAAACTTATTTCTTGTTAGTCCTTCCTTCAATAAGAAAACTTAAGGCTGATGTACTAGTGATACTGGCCCTTTACAATGCCTGTACAATGCCAATATCAGGTCTATCTTTTGACCAATACACTTAGGGCTGAGGCCAAGTCCCTTTGGCTCTCATCTGCCCAAAAAACAAAACCTATATCACTTAAATAAAACTGCTGTACTTACCTGGGCATGTCCCTTTAGCCCACGATCCTCTTGAGCTTTCTGCAACTCTTTTAGGCTTTCCTAGCCTGTTGTCTACTCCTGTTTAGTCTTCTTGGTGGCTATTTCAACCTTCAGCCAAGCCTATCTTCCTTGCTGTAGTTTCTGTCTCCCACAACAAACCAGCTTCCAGCCTTTTGTAGTCTTCTTAGGCCTTCAACCTACTTTAGCACTCTACAACCAACTATTTAGGGCTATTCACAACACTTCTTTCCATGAATAGAGGTGCAGAAAGCACCCTATAGGCCTCGACCTGCCCTCCTTAGAGGTCTGTGGTCTGGACTATTACTTGGCTTGCAACCTTGTTTCTGAGCTGCAACTGCTGTTTCTTGTTGATTTGGGATAGCATCGGATGTGCTCTAAGTCTCAAAATTTGCAGGGAGGCTTAGGCACATGTATTCCAAAAACCCATAAAGCGTTTTGGAAATTCCACTCAGATCATGTTTTATGAAAATAATTAATTATTTTTAATGGGACCCTAAGTCTAAACTTCGGAAATTAAAATAATTAAAGGATATTAATTAAAACAGAGTGTGAATCTTCTAGAGAAGACAAAGATCAAGTCAAGTTAATCCTAGCTGTTGATTAACAATTTAATATCGGCCGTTGAAGTCTCAATGAAAAGATTATAAGCAGGACTTGATGGATCATTTGGAAAGAACACTGAGACGAAGAAATAATCCAGAGATCGAAATTCTTTAGTGAGCAGTGCTCAGGGCAGAGAGGGGCAAGGATAATTGTGAAAATTCTGTAATGTAGAATCCTATTGCAGCTACTTATTATATTTCTTCTATTGCGTTTTCAAATAGAATTATTTAACATTTCACAGTGTTAAATAGCAAAATAAAATATGCTGCAGACTTCACGATCAATAAACAATATAAAGGAAATAACACAAGTATTCACACATAGACACCGTTATTTTTGGACAATTGTCCCTGGAAAAACCCAATGCGGAAAACCGGTGCAGCAAATTTGAGGGTTTCTTTATTATGCAAAAATTCTGAGTACAAATGTGTGATCACCTGAAGAAATCGAATGAGAATAAGCTTAATGAGACAGTTCTCACTTCATGACGAAGTTCCGACACTGACCTGCACCCACACTGAGTGGCTCTGCGTGATTTCTGTGCAGTGACCGCGCCACTTACGCTGTCATTGCGTCACTGCTACTGTTGCTCATTGTGGCTGCCTCGGTGCTAACTGATGTGTGAGACTAGAGATTTCTCCTCTTCCAGGAATGCTCTCTGGAAACTGGATGAACCCTCAGATGTCTCTCCAACTGAAATCGAAACTCCCTCTGCTGCTCTGCGTTGGCCCAGCGTAAGTGCTGCCTGGCTATCTTTGCGCTGCTGCTATGGCTACTTTCTCACTTCTCTTCCCACACTCTTTATCCTTCAGAAATTCTCCCTCCTGGAGATTTCACCTTCCCCTCTCTGCAATCGAGAAGCACTTCGATTCTTCCTTCAGCTGAAGAAATCTTCCTGATTCTTTCTCCATCTGAGATGTATTTTCCATAGGCCCCTCACACTCCTTCTTATATCTTCTGTTGACTCTTCAACGACCAATATTAAAACATATTCACGGGCTAAGATTAACTTGGAGGTGATACATGACTTTATTTAGAAGATTCACACTTAGTTTAATTTATACCCTTTAATTAATCAGTTTCCCTAAGTTTGGACTTAGGAAAACATTAAAAACGATTAATTAATTTAATTAAACCATCTCTAAGTGGAATTTTCAAAACCATTTCTCGGTATTATGCAATACATGTGTCTTAGTCTGTATACAAAATTACAAGGCTAGAGCACATCCGATGCTACCATAAATCAACACTCCCTCTTAGCGAGGAAAGTGCTCTAGCAAGACACTCATTGTGTTGCTTTGACTCCTGTAGCACCTGCTGCTGTGCTGTTGATGCTGCTCACCAATATTGCACAAATGTTGCAACTGTATTGCTGCTGCCAACTGCTACTGTACTACAATTTCCTCCTTCAATTGCGCTGAAGATTCATTGACTACTGAAATGGATTTTTCATCATACCCAATTGTTCCCTGAACTGAGTGAACTTAATCCTCCCCAGAGTTTTAGTTAGTATATCTGTTGTCTGTTCTCCTATGGGAATGTATTGGAGTTGTACTGCCCCACGCTGAACACAGTCTCTGATAAAATGACACCTGATGTCAATATGTTTGGACTGATCATGAAATACTGGATTTTCAGAGAATTGGATACAACTCTGATTGTCACAGTAAATGCTAGTCGGCTCCATCCTACTCCTGAATAGACTCACAAGAAGTTTCCGAATCCAGATGGCTTCGCATATAGCTGTACTAGCTGCCATGTACTCTGCTTCGGCTGTGCTCAATGCTACTAACTTCTGTTTCCTGCTGCACTAGGACACCATCCCTGATCCAACGCTAAAACAATACCCGGAGGTACTTTTTTGTCCATTGAGCTTCCTGCCCTATCTGCATCTGTGAATCCACTGAGTCTGACATCCTCTCCTCGGCCATACCTTATACCAAATCTGATTGTTCCTCGTACATACCTCAGGATGTGTCTTGCTGCTGCCTAGTGCACTCTTTTGGGTTCCACCATGAACTGATAAGAGTGTTGACAACAAAGCAAATGTTTGGTCTGGTGTTAACCATAACATCAATGATCCGATGAGCTGTCTGTATAAGGTGGGGTCTACTTCTGCGTCTTCTGATGCATCTATCTTTTTCCAATTCGTGATCATGCGTGTGGCCATGGATCTGCACTCCTACATTCTGAACCTCTTCAGAATATCCAAGGCATACCTCTTCTGTCCCATGAAGCTATCTCCATTCTTCTGACAGACTTTCAATCCTAGGAAGTAATGCATCAACCCCAAATCCTTCATGTCGAATTCAACCTCTAGATTCCGTTTGCAATCCTTGATAAGCCTTGATGACCTAGTGAGAAACAGATCATCTACATATAGTACTAATACTAGTGGCTCATCCTCTACCAATAAATAGTAGAGATTGGGATCTGCGTCACTCTTGACAAACCCCATTTTCTGCAAATAGCTATCTATTCGACCATACCATGCTCTCGGAGCCTACTTGAGCCCGTACAAGGCCTTCTTCAATTGGCATACATGAGACTTCCTTTCATGAGTCTCAAAACCTTCTGGCTGTTCGATATATACCTCTTCTTCAATCTCTCTATTTAAAAATGCTGTCTTGACATCCATTTGATGAATCTCCCATCCCATCTGCGCTGCTAAGGATACAATAGTCATGATGCAGGTATATTTGGCAATTGGTGCAAAGGTTTCTTCATAGTCAACACCTTCCTTCTGAGCATACCCTTTGCCACGAACCTTGCCTTATATTTTTCTACGCTACCATTTGCAGCGTATTTGATCTTGTAGATCCATCGAGGTCCAACAACTGATCTGCTCTAAGGTTTGGGCACAACTTCCCAGACATCATTTGTTATGATAGAAGCATACTCCTCTATCATGGCATCAACCCATACCTGGTGTTGAACAACTTCCTGAAAGCTGGAGGGTTCTTCTACTTGAGCCTGGTACCTGTCAGGGGGTCTACGCTGTCTCTTCCCATTCCTGGGAGTCCCAATAAAATTTTCTGCGTTCCTTAGTATCTGCTGAGCTTCCCTGCTTATCCGACCACTGGTGGAAGGCTGCTCTCTCAACTCTTCCTCCTGATTTGGCTGTTCCTCAGACTGAGTATCCTCCTGATCTTCTTCTAAGAAAACGTTAATACCTGTACTAGATACTAAAGTCTGTCTTTTCGTCTATTCTTCTTGGTGCTCCTGCTGTTCTTGGACCAAGGGAACTTCTGCAGTATGATCCTCTGTCGGCATATCACATGATTTCTGAAAAGCTCTATCCTCCATGAACTTAACATCACGTCTAATCACAAATTTCTTGCTGCTAGGAATATAGATCCTATACGCCTTGGAGACTTCAGTGTATCCTACAAGAAATCCCCTTTTTGCAGTTTGATCAAGCATGCTTCTCTTCTCGCTTGGTTCATGAAAGTATGCCATGCTACCAAATATCCAAAGGTGCCCTACGTCCGGTTTCTTCCCTGTGAAAATCTCTTCAGGAGTCTTCTTCCCCAAATCTCTATGAGGAGTCCTGTTCTGGATGTACACTGCTGTATTGCAGGCTTTAGCCCATAAGTATTTGGGAAAATCAAGGTCAAATAACATGGCCTTGGCCGCGTCTACAATTGTCCTGTTTTTCCGTTCTGCCACACCATTTTGTTCGGGATTGTATGGCACAGTCCACTCTCTCCTAACGCCCCCCTTTGTGCAGAAATTTGTGAAGCCTCCATCTGTACATTCTCCACCATTATCTGAACGCAATGTCTTTATTTTCTTCCCCATCATATTTTCAACAAGAGCCTTGAATTCTTTGAACTTTTCAAAGACTTCATCTTTTGTCTTCAGGAAGTAGATCCAGGTTTTCCTAGAGTGATCATCAATAAATGTGACAAAGTATTTGCCACCCTTGAGAGCGTTAGTGGACATTGGTCCACAGATATCTGAGTGTATCAATCCTAATATGCTTGCTGCCCTGTTTTCACTTCTGGGAAACGCTGCCTTAGCATACTTTCCAAGTACACATCCTCGGCATACATCATCATGCTCCGTGCTGAGAACAGGTGTTCCGTCAACTGTTTCTCTGAGCATTTCAATGCACCATTGTGCAAGTGCCCCATTCTTCTATGCCAAAGTTCATTCAACCCTTGCTTGTCTTCAAGATTACTACTGATTAGTCCACTAGTGCAGGATCACCAGCCACAGAGGTTGAGAGGGAGTGTGCATTTCCCTCCACTAGCGGAGCATCTTCAGGGATTTGGTATGTTGACAGTGGGGCTTCACGTCATATGACAGGAGTCCGTGAGTACTTCTCAGAGCTTTCAGAAAGTGGCACTGATATAGAGGTAGTACTCAGAGACGTCAGCATTATTAGAGCAGTCGGTGTGGGGACATTGACATTTGATAGGGAACCCAAACCTCCCTTGAAGGTGTCAGATGTTCTATATGTGCTAGGGATGAAGAAGAACCTTATATCTGTCTCAGCATTAGAGGATAGAGGGTATGAGGTATTGTTCAGGAGAGGACAGGTGCTTATATATCCCAGGGGTGCTCCAGCTGATTCAGCTAGAGTGATTGGTGTACGCCATGCAAAGGTGTACAAGTTTGCGTTTCAGCCCCTTTTGGCATTGAGTAGTAGCACCGGCAACAGAGCTAGCAGTTCAGAGCTGTGCGAGATTTGGCACCGCAGGATGGGGCACATGTATCATGGAGCCCTGAGGAAATTGCGGTAGATCACTACAGGTGTGCTAGATTTCAGTTCTGATCACCTAGATACATGCAGAGGATGTGCTATGGGCAAGTTTGCCAAATCCCCTTTTCCCAGTAGTGACAACAGATCGACTGGGATACTTGATTTGATTCATACCGATGTGAGCGGTTAGATGTCTCATGTTTCCTTGAGTGGATAGGAGTACTATGTTTTATTCATTGATGATCACTCCAAGAAGATTTGGATTTATTTCTTGAAGACCAAGAGTGAGGTCTTCAACCGGTTACAGGAGTTCAGAGCTCTTGTGGAGACTCAGACAGGTCGGAAGATCAAGTTCGTCAGGTCGGACAATGGAGGGGAGTACACCCTTGGTGAGTTTGTTGATTATTACGTGGAGGCAGGCATTAGGAGGGAGTTCACAATTCCTTACAACCCCCAGCAGAACGAGGTTGGGGAGAGGAAGAACAGATCCATCGTTGGGGCTGCCAAAGCCATGCTACATGATTAGGGGTTACCATTGTTTTTGTGGGCGGAGGCCTGCAACACTGCTGTGTATTTGCAGAACAGGAGTCCGCATTGTGCCTTGGGGCATATGACTCCGGAGGAGGCTTTTTCTGTGAAGAAGCCTGATATTGGTCATTTTCGTATCTTTGAGTGTATTGCATACTCCTACGTACCCAAGGAGAAGAGGACCAAGCTAGAGCCCATCGCAGAGAAGGGTATCTTTGTGGGCTACAGTGAGACCTCAAAAGCCTTTCAGATTTATATTCCTACATAGAGGAGAGTTGTTGTCAGGCGGGATGTGAAGTTCGAGGAGGACAGGGCTTTCAGCAGGTCACAGGAGTTAGAGTATCTAGATTAGCCAGACCCTCAGGAGCAGCTGAGTCAGTCACAGGGATCCAGTGGGCAGGGATCAGGAGGGACATCCATTACGGTGTCAGGTCCATCAGTGAGCAGTGGCTCACAGAGTCAAAGGGGTGGTGCTTCGGGCATCATGCAGAGCAGTTCGCAGAGTAGTTCACTAGGTAGTCCACTGATGGATAGTTCACACGGTACTTCAACATCTATAGGTTAAGGTTCAAGCAGGAGGACAACAGACAGACATTCAGGAGTTCAGGCTCCTGATGAGGATGAGGAGTTTCATTCTCTGGTGGGAGAAGTGTGCTCAGGGAAGAGGAAGCCCAAGTGGCTTCAGGATACCTTGAGAGAGGCCACATCTATTGCTGGGCCAAAGAGATTGGCCAGAGAGAGCAAACCACCTGAGAGGTTTTGTAGCTATATGGAAATGGTTGCCAACATCGTTGACTCTGAGCCTTCTAGCTATGAGGAGGTAGCTAGCCAGCAGGTCTGGAGAGAGGCCATGCAGGAGGAGTATTCTTCTGTCATGAAGAATGATATCTGGGAGGTGGTGCTGAGGCCTGAGGGCAAATCCGTGGTTACTTCCAGATGGCTTTACAAGGTAAAGCACGCTGCAGATGGCAGCATTGAGAAATTCAAGGCAAGGTTTGTGGCTAGAGGGTTCTCCCAGGTAGAGGGAGTAGATTATGAGGAGACCTTCGCTCCCGTGGCTCTATATACTTCCATTCGCTCCATTATATCGATAATAACAGAGATGGGTTGGAAGATCCACCAGATGGATGTGAAGACCACATTTCTCAATGGCTTCATATAGGAGGTGTACATTGAGCAGCCACAGGGCTTTGAGGCCCATGGGAAGGAGTCCCATGTATGTAGACTGAACAAGGCCCTTTATGGCCTGAAGCAAGCTCCTAGAGCTTGGTACTCCAAGATTGGTACGTACTTGCAGCAGATGGGTTTCACAAAGAGTGATGCAGATCCGAACCTATACTTTATTGTGATAGGTGAGGAGCCTCTCATTTTGGTGTTGTATGTGGATGACTTGGTCATTACGGGTGCAGAGAGACTAATAGAGAGTTGCAAGAGAGATCTTGCGTCAGAGTTTGAGATGAAGGACATTGTTTTGATGCATTAGTTTTTGGGTTTGGAGGTGTGGCAGGAGGAGGGGCATATCTTCCTGAGACAGGGGAAGTATATTGTGGACATCCTTAGCAGATTCCACATGGAGGATTGTAGACCCATGTTGACACCTATGATCTCTTACTGGAAGAAGCTTCACGCTTCAGATTCCGAGTTGGTGGATCCCACATTGTATAGATAGTTGATTGGTTCCTTGATGTATTTGGTCAACAATAGACCAGATATATGTTTTGCAGTCAACACGATGAGCTAGTTCATCTGTGAGCCCAGGAGGGTGCACTGGGTTGCTGCAAAACACATTTTGCTGTACTTGCAGGGGGCAGTGGAGTATGGTCTGGATTATAGGCAGGGAGATGGAGTGAGATTGGTAGGTTACACTGATTCTGATTGGGCAGGTTGTGCTTCTGATAGGAAGAGCACTTCAGGGCGCTGTTTTGGGTTGGGTTTGGCAATTGTGTCGTGGTTCAGCTGAATGCAGCAGTCAGTATCATTGAGTTCAATGGAAGCAGAGTACATGGTAGCCAGTTTAGCTAGTTGTGAGGCCATATGGCTTCGCAAGATGTTGTTTGGCTTATTTGGTCAGTCGTTGAGACTAGTGTTTTAAAAAATGGAATCGGGTTCCGACCAGGCCGAGGGTCGGCTCGGACTCGGACTCCAAATCGGTAGTGACTCGGTCGACTCGGTTTTTGTAAAAAATACATTAAATATTAATTTTTTTGTACAGAAACATAAATTTAAAGATTTTTATTCATGTTTCCAAACACAAGGCATTACAATATAGACAAAAGACAACATATGATCAAAGTAGGCTCATGAATATATCCATTATATGAAAATTGCACCCAGTGCACTGTCCAAGGACCAATACATGATGATGATATAGAGATCAAAACAAAAAACATAACTGAGGAGGCTTTAAATGGCCTCTACAACAAAACATGAATAGTCACTAGTAACTACTGCTAGTCATCTGACTGTGACAAGCCAATGTCCTCTTCCTCAAACTCTGAACCAGAGTGGGAAAACGCTCGCTCTGCCTCCTCCTCTAAATCAACATCCTCAACTGGAACTATACCATTGCCCTTACCACCTTGAGAATTAGATAGACGAGTTAGGCATCTTCGTCGTGGCTGACTAGAGGAAGTGCCTGCACCTGCAAGTGGATGGCTTGGGATTGGGTCTGCTACTAGTGGATCTACATTGAGCATAGCTACCTCTATCTCTAAATCGAAGTCACTCGGAATCCCCCCATCTATGTCAAACTCTGGTGGACAAGACTCCACTACCCAATCTGATGTTGGATCAATATCCTCCAACTCAATGGGATCTGAATCAAGTCTTTTGTTCAGCAATTGGTTGCATCTTAGTCGGAGGTTGTACTGGACATACACTAGATCATTTAACCGTTTTTGCTCCAAACGGTTTCTCTTCTTTGTGTGAATCCTCTGAAAGACAGACCAATTGCGCTCACACCCAGAAGCACTGCAAGTTTGACTCAAAATGGGGATTGCAAACCTCCACAATTCAGGACAGTGGCTACCAAATGCCTCCCACCATTGTGCTGCAAAAAATGAGTTTCAGTTAGCTCAACAATTTATATCCAACTTTGAAATTGAAATTATAAACAATTATACAAAATAATAAATTATAAAATATAAATTTGAAAATTGAAATTCTTTGTTTACCTGGCTCATCTGATTCCCTTGCAATCCTTGCAAGGTTCTTGCCAAAGGTACCAGTGGCTTGGCTGAACATAGTGATCTGATTGTGTATCTTCAATTGCTCACTCTCTGTGGGGATCATGCGATCAATGCAGTCAATCAATCCATCTCTAACTTCCCAAGCCAAAGCTCTTGTTTCCTGAGCTTTATAATGATACCGTGGGTTCAAAAAATACCCAGCTGCATGTATCGGGTGATGGAGTTGATTGTTCCATCTCTGATCAATGATTTGCCAAATGGGCCCATAATTAGACACTCTGTCCTTGTATGTTGCCCTTATTTGCTCCTTTGCTTGATCCATAGCCTCATAAATGAAGTCCATAGCCAATCTTTCCCCATCCACCAAACGCAAAGTTTCACAATCTCTGCTGCCTTTTTCCAAAATATTTCTTCATTGACTTTCCTTTTCACATCTTTGCCATCCTGTTTGCGAGCCCACTGACATTCATTCCATTTATCACTAGAAAACATCTTTTACAAGTTTCTATGTTGGGCAAGCATAGATTGCAATGTCAAAAAATGTGTTGCAAATCTAGTGATGGCAGACCTAATAAGTTCCTTGCCCCCTGTGTATTTCCTCATCAAACTCAAAATCCATGAGTGATTGTAAATATATTTTGTGATGCATTTGGCATGCTCTATAGTGTTCTTGATCCAGTCTATTTTGCCAATATCCTCAAGCATGAGGTCTATGCAATGTGCAATACATGGGGTCCAAAAGATGGTTGGGTGTTTTTCCTCTAGCAATTTACCAGCAAGAACATAGTTAGAGGCATTGTCTGTGATGATTTGAACAACATTTGCCACCCCCACCTCTTGAACAACCTCATCCAAAAGCTGTAACAACAACTGTGCATCTTTCACCCTATCAGATGCATCAACTGATTTTAGAAACATGGTTCCCCGTGGGCAAAAGACAAGAAAGTTTATGATGATACGGTTCTTTTGATTAGTCCATCCATCTGACATGATGGTACATCCTGTATGTGCCCATGAGTTTTTGAACTCTTTCAAATAATCATCAATGTTCGAAATCTCTCTTTGCAAAAAAGATCCTCTTAACTCATGCATAGTAGGAGGTTTGAAGCCCTTTCCAGCAGCATATATGGCATCAAAAATAGGTTCATAATATGGTGAACGTGTAATATCCCCAAAGGGAAATAACCAGTAATAAACAGAAATATGACAGACAGATACAGAAAATACAATGATGAACCAGATCACTGAATAATTACACATAGGATACCAGAAAACTGAGCCATTTTATTAATCTGAAAGTACATAGAGAGGAGTACAAGAAAATCAGAATGAGTGCACCTATCCTTGCTCAAGGCAAGTACAGAATCCTCTCAGAAAATTAGGAAATGGCTGCTACAGAAACTGCATCCCAGCTGCTGGAAGAAACTGAAGCTAGGGGCTGATCCCCTTGCCGGAATGAGCTAAAAATCTACAGATCACCTATACTCACTGCCCCGGACAAAACCCAGAAACCATTTACCAAACGGACCACCTCCGAAAATCGCCCCCCGAAACCCTCCTCCTACAAAAACGCTGTGCCTTCAGGAACAGCTCAGAAGCTCAAGAAATATGCTGGCAAAAGGGCTGGATCTACCCACAAATCCTCCAGATGAGATGACCAACTCCTCAAGGCTGACAACACTGAAAAATGCTGCCAGAACCCCACATAAAGACCCTACTCATCAGATCTGCGTCCTCCCTGACTGGATCTGCGTCCTCTCTGCCCAGATCTGCTGGATCTGCTACTATCTCTCCAGATCTGCGTCCCACAAGGCTAGATCTGCTGCTAGCTCTTCAGATCTATGCTAGATCTGCCAATATCTCCTCAGATCTGCAACCTCAAAGGCTGGATCTGATGTTATCTCTTCGGATCTAGGCTGGATCTGCCAATATCTCCTCAGATCTGCAATCTCCCAAGCTGGATCTAGTGCTACCCCTCCAGATCTGCAACCTACAGAACCAGATCTGCAAATATCTGCTCAGATCTACAATCTCCAAGGCTGGATCTATCACTGTGCCTTCAGATCTGCGTCCTTCCTCTTCCTACTGGAACAGCGTCCTCACTCCAAATTGATCTGCGTCCTTCCTGCTGCTGAAACTGCGTTTTTCCTGCTAGATCTGCGCAGCCACTAGAGGGCTTCTTCCTCTCCGACTCTCCACCTGAAACTGAAAGATAGAACTCAGAAATTAACCTTACTAGGGCGGGCACTCGAAGTCCCCCGAAGCTAAGGGTGAAACCAGAAATAACCTTACCAGGGCAGGGACTCGAAGTCCCCCGAGGCTAAGGGTGAGATCTCCGACCGGAGACACTCATGCACTAAACAGTGCTGCAGACCGACTAAACAACCGACGTGCTGAAGCAGACAAAAGTCTAGCTCTCAATATCAATATCAAAATATGCATGATCCAAATGAGGTGAGAACCTCTCCTTTTATAATGCCAAACTCCCTCCAAAACTTAACTCTCCTTTGACCTGCGCAGTTTACTTTGGGTCAGCCTGATGCCTCCCCATCATACTCATGTGGACCCCCAAGGCCCCTCTCTTAAGTTACAACGTCAATCTACTAGGAAAAGAACACTTTATTATAAAGTGAGGTGACTAAAGTGAGGTGACCCCTCTTATTTCTCACTTTATTTATTATGTCTAGCTAAAGCGGCAGAATAAAGCAAAAATGAAATATTCCAATTAGCAAGGCTAATTGGGAATATTACAGAACGAGTAGCATTGAAGGGAATATCAACATCATACCACCATCTAGCAATGTAATCACAAGCAACATCTCTCAATTCTTTTTTCCAATGAGCATCTAAAGTGGGCTGCACAGTTGGAGGACTAGGACCATATGCAGTTGCACTATTAGAAGGAGATGAGGGCACAAAAAAACTTTTGACAGTACCCTTATTTCCCATTGCACCCTTATCCTTTTCAGAAATAGACTCCATGGAGGGAGGAACATAGCAAAAGGGGTTTTTTGATGCATCAGTGGAAGGGATAGATGAAGAACCCTCATAATCAAAAGATTCAAAACTTGAGTTGGCAGCCATCATATGTTGTAGATTCGTCTTCCTCCCAATTTCAGCCTGTATTTCTTTTTGCCTATTTTTCTCTTGCTCAAACTTCTCAAATTGTTCTTTCAACTACTTCCTAATTTCCCTAATGTTTTGTGCTTCACATGAAGTAATTTGGCCTTTAAGACCAACGAAATGTAGTTTCAGTCTATGAATGCCCCCTCCACCCTCCTTAATTTTTTTCTTGCAAAATTTGCAATATATTTGATCACCAACCATTTCAGCATATGCCCAAGCAACATCTTTTGCTCTAGGGGCCATTTTGGAGTAAGTTTTTGACTTGGAAAGAAAAGGTTTAAATCTGAAAATGAAAACAAAAAAAAAACTATTCATTCTATGTTCATTTCTTTCACCAAAAACTATGTTTACCATTTTCAGATTTGCTAAATAAATAAAACAAACAAAGGCAGATTTTAGAAGAGAAAAAATAAATACCTCTAACCTCTAACCTCCTGTAGCTCAATGCTGCTCCAAAGCTTGCCCAATAAGCTCCTCACTGCTGCTCTAAAGCTTGCCCAAAAGACTCCTCAAAGCTGCTCCAAAACCAACTCCACAACTCTTCAGAAAACCCTCACAAATGCTCAAGCAAATTGAATGAGAAAGATGTGAGGTATTGAGAGGGATTGGGTTAGTTAAATAGGATGGAGAGGGGTTAAAAAGCCTAAAAAAATCTAACAGTAGATAAAATTCCATTTTGAAGTCTGTTTTTTCCATGTTTTTGGGCCCACCGCCCGGCTGGAACAACTCGGCCGCCTGACCGGTTCAACCGCCGAGTCGGACCGGCCTACCCTTCGGCTAAGTAAACTCGGTCGGTTCCGATTCGGTTCGGTCTGGTTTTAAAACTATAGTTGAGACCTTTAGTGATTTATTGTGATAATCAGAGTTGCATTAAACTCACGAATCCAGTATTTCATGATAGATCAAAGCATATCGGGATCAAATATCATTTCATCAGAGACTATGTTCAGAAGGGAGCTGTGAAGCTTGAGTATATTCCCACAGATGAGTAGGTAGCAGATATATTTGCCAAAGCTTTACCACGGGGCAAGCATGTCTACTTCAAAGACAGGATGTGTGTGGTGAGAAACACCTTCCTCGGTAAGAGGGAGTGTTGAAATTTGGTTACCAGAGGACAGGTGGTTCCCTAAGGCTTTGATCTTTGGCCTAGGGAAAAGTGTCCAAATGTATTTCATTTTTTCTCCTAAAGTGACTTTATAACTTATAAAGTGAAATTTAATTTAAAAGTGACTTTAAATGATAAAGTTACTAAGTCTAATTTTAAAGTGACTTTAATAAATTCAATGCGAAATTAGAAAGTGAAAAGTGACTTTGGAAATAAATGATTAAAAGGGTCTTTATTAAAGTGGGGTGAATTAAAAAATAGAAAGTGAGATTTAAATGCACATTTAATTTTCAGCTCTAGATCTAAAGCTATCTTAGCCATTGGATTTAGAGATTTCCCAAAAGTCACTTAGGGCTAGGTTAAAGGAGGAAAAGAGGGAAAAGATCATTGAGTCTTTCATGAGCAGATTGAGAGAAGGAGGAGGAGAGAGTTGGAGACATTTTTGGTTTTGAGAAGGTGAAGGAGAGGAGTAGTTCAGCAAATCCGTACAACAAGGAGAGGCTGCACGCATTTCAAGGCAATAGTCTGTACAACAATAAATCAACACAATTTTTGAGGCAGATTTCTGTACAGTAGCAGTGGGCACGCTTTTCGAGGTCCGTAAAGTAGTAAGAAGGCACAAATTTCGAGGAGGAGAAGCAGCAGTGGGCAGCACGCATTCCGAGGCTGAGTTGGCATGGTTTTCGAGGCTGAAAGAAGTTGCTGTGATTTCCGTACAGTCCATACAGCTGTACGAAATTTCTGGCACGATTTTTGAGGAGGACGTACAACATTAAATGCTATTATGTCCTGCTGTAATAAATTTCTTTTGTTACTGTTTTGCTGATTTGGCACATTTTTCGAGGTGGAGGCGAGCACGAAAAACAAGATAAGTCTGTATTGAGTTTGCTAGAATTTTTTTGTATATTTCATTGCTCTGTAAAAGCATTTTCCAAAAATAAAGAAGAGCTTTCGAATTGGTTTTCCCCAAGAGTTGTAGGGGGTTTTTCCAGGGTCATGTTGACAAAAAATCAGCATGTCATTTTCTGTGTGTGTGGCTGAAAATATTTCTGTGTTTTTATTTCTGCAATTTCCAGCATTTGAAATTTCCAGAATTTGTGTTTTCAGAAAATATTTATTTTTCCAGCTTGTTGAATGTATGGTTATGGGAATGGGCATTTAACTTTATGGGAGAACTAAGGAGAAACTGAAAACCGGAGTGGGTCATAAAATTTCTACACAAAACACACTACAATTCATATCTTGTAGGCTCAAAAACACACATTGAGTAATTTCTAGCTCGATCTATTGTTGCACACCGGCTCATGTTATTCATTTGCAGCTTTATATGCTTGGCTCTCAAGTGCACGCATCAAATTGCACATCGTGTAACTATTATTCATGCGCATTGGTCACATAAGAAAACCACAATGGTGCCATTGAGAATACAATGTAGAGCTTTACCTATCCATGAGTAAATGCACAACTCCGGTTACTTGGTCTTTTGCTCTTGTGCCATTGATATTTCATTTGAAAGTTTTATTGATCCATGAGTAAACACATGGCTTAGGTTAAATTTTCTCCTCGACCTATGCTAGAACAAGAAAAACTAAAAAGGGAGAGATCAAAATTACACCAGATATGCCCAGCCTCAACTTTAGAGCTAGTCTTACATTAATTGACCATAAAAGGATCTTGGATCAGCCCAAAATTACCACAAAGAATTAGGGCCAAAATGACTTAGATCCAATGAAATTTTCAACAGGAATAACCCTGAAATTTTCTGTGTCTCAGAGAACTGAATGACCTCGGAGGGCCAAAACTGATCCACAGAACTGCTCAGCACGAAACCCTTGACCAAATATAAGATTAAGCCCAACAACCTGCTCCAACTACACCTCTTCCTTCAGGTGGGCGTGACTACACAGGGGCCTCAGAAAATCGTAGATATTATTTCAAATTTAGTGCATGAGCGAGATGGATCAAATGGAGGCATATGAGCCCTATTTATATTGGCCAAAGACACTTCTAGATGGGGGGAGGCCGACCTAATCACTAGGAGGGAGCTGACTTCAATTTTTTCAAATTTAATGTTTGGAGCCAAATCCAATTTATTCTTGGAGGCCGACTTGATTTCCAAAATTTAATTAATTTTTCCATTCCTCTTTTGCAAGGGAATTTGACTAGGAGGCCCATGATGATTTAATTTAATTTTCTTGAATTAAAATGCCACTAATAAACTAGCATTTGCTTTGGGGCTTCTTGACTAGAAAATGGGGCTCAACCTTTGATCCAGCATCTCCTCAACCATCAGGAGTTATGATGTGTGCCACCTACCGATGGAATCTGCACAATGAGGGTTATCAATTGATGAGGGTCTCAATTGCAATTTCACTGATCTTCTTAACCAAAATCTTCATCAAATGAGGAGCATCATGACCACACTGTAGGATCTTCTCATACTTCAAGGGATTCTTGAGCAGTGGAGCTTCCAATTGTTTCAGTCCGTAGATGAGTATCAAGAGCGTTCAAAGATAACGTGAGTATCAAGAGCATTCAAAGATAACGTTGGCATCAATGAAAACACCATTCAACACCTTTCAACTGCCTATATAGTGTGGGATCCACTAATTTACCTTCAAAAGTGCTCATCTTCTCAAGTTAGTGATCATAGGTGTAGGCATAGGCCTGCAATCCCCCATCCTGAATCTCCGCAAGATCTCCACTACATACTCGTCGTGCCCAAGGAAAATCTCTCTTGGCTATTGGCACACCTCCAATTCCAAAATGTAGTGCATCATGCCATTGTCCTTAATGTCAAACTCCGAAGCAAGATCCTCCTTGCACATCCCCATGAGCTTCTGTGATCCTGTCAAGAAGTTATCATCCACATATATTACCAAGTTGAGTGGTTCACCCTCAACGAGTACATAGTACAAGTTGGGATCCTCCTCACTCTTGGTGAAGTCCAAACCAAGAAGATTTCCATCGATCTTGGCATACCATGCGCGTGGAGCCTGCTTCAACCCATAAAGGGCCTTCTTCAACTTGCATACATGGGAATCTCTCCCATACACCTGAAAGCCCTAAGGCTGCTCGATATACACCTCCTCCTCAATTACACCCTTGTGGAAAGTAGTCTTCACATCCATCTGAAGTATCCTCCACCCCATCTCTTAAGCAATGGACACAACTGCTCTAATAGATGCATATATGGCGATGGGTGCGAATGTCTCCTTGTAGTATACTCCCTCCTTCTGGGTGAACCCTTTCACCACGAACCTTGCTATATACTTATTTATAGTGTGGCATATTTATAGTGTTCTGATGTGATCTTTTTGGGGTTCATTTTGTCTTGGGGCCGACTTGAGCTCTAGTAGGGAAATATATATATATATATATATATTGAAAATTAATTTCTTCTCAACCGCGAGGAGTTAGAATATGTTCCATATACCATTGGAAAGGTCTCAGAATAAGCTTTTCAACCATATATATTATGTTTGCATTTGAGCTAGGTAATTAGAGTAAAAATGCATTCAAAGATAAGGTATCTAAATAGGGCATTAAAAATCCAAAAACAATATTTCTAGAAGGATTGAAATACGCTATTTGACTATGTAACTTTCTCTTTCATTTCGCCAACCTTTGACAACAATAACAATCATTTTCAATATACATTACATTTATTGATTATATCATTGGTAAAATCATCACAAAAGTTGCAATTTTGAGAAGCCCTAATCCCTAAGGCTGTATGGCCCCATTTAATTTTCTTTGTATTGCTGTAATAATTACATGTCCAAGAGTTTTGAAGTTAATTACAGGTCTTGGAAATAATTTAAAACAATTGGGAGTAATTGGAGGCAAACTGTTGTTTTGGGATATGTAAAAACCAAGATAATTTTTTTTGTATGCATTGAAATTGATCTAAGAGGTTTTTCATTGACTAATTATCACTATTGGATCATATATTGACTGCCCAAAAAGATTTGTAGGTCTGATCATTGTTTTTTTGGCTTTTTGGCCAAGTCAATTTTCAGCCCTCATAGTTGTGGTCTTATTTCTGGGTAGTTGTATTGCAGATTTAATATCTTTCAAACTACCTACCCAAAATTAGTGATCTTGTGTTCATTGGGAAGCTCTTTGGTAGTACTAAGTTCCAAGAAAGTCCCTTGAGTTTTAAGTTCATTAAAGACTATTTTCAGGCCCCTGAAGTGGCCCTATGCTTGCTGGCTTGTTGCACTCTTCAAAAATATTGAAGTTACAGGTCTTAAAAGCAAGTATTTTGTTTTTTTATAGCCATGGAGGACATTTATGATAACTCTATTTGTCCTCTATTGTGGTAAGAAGCTATCATACTCAATTTGTGGTGTTTCAAGCTACCTTTTTTATTGTTAGTCTGTAACATTAATTTTCCGTTACATCATAAATTAGATCAGAATTTGGCCATTTAACTAATACCTACTTCTTCCATATATTTCATTTTAGGTACTGGTCTATCATTTCTTGGTTGAGTTGTTGTGGGTAGGGATACCGCGCATGACATATGGCGGGAGTTGACCAAAAGCGAGAGTAATATGCTAAGGTGACATTGGGCGTACTTCTATGCTTACCGTATAACAGTCTTGGTCAAAGCTTGCCAACACTGCTATTTCGAGCAGTAATAGGCCTCACCATGGTAGACTTAGCGATCAAAATTCACTTTTTTTATAAAGGAAATGAAAATCATAACTCCTATACCCTGCCATTGTCTTGTCATAGAGGACTCTCATTTTGTCTCACATTGGTTGATGAAAAATGGGATAAAAAGGAAAGATAAAGGAAATGTCAACATTTACTTAAATTTTAACATTACCATTAATTGTTTTAGGATGTTTGAGAGTGGTTTCGACCTCATCAGACTTCATATGAAGAAAGTAGATTTTCATATCCCATTCAAAATTTAGTAGACTTGATAGGTTTGAGGATTTTAGGATGGGTAGGATTGCAACAATTTCATTGGTTTCTATCATGTATGAGGGTATGGGATTGGCATTTAATCAATAGTACTAAACCCTTTATGTGTTGTGATGTTTGTGGTATTGATTGTTGACGTAAAAATTCCACAAATTGGAATCCTACTGCAACAACTAATTAAGTTTCTTCTATTTGTTAATTTACTGAACAAATTATTTACTGTTTTCTATGGTAAATATCGAAACCCATACACTACAGCCTTCACAAATAAAAAACACTGCAGAAGAAAATAGCGTTGAAAAACATACGCACACACACACAAATAACACTATTGTTTTAGGACTAAGTCACCAGAAAATCCCAACTCGGGAAAACTGGTGCAACAACTGAGGGTTTGTATATTATGCAGTAGTAAATTTGAGTACAAATCTATGGTTGCTCTAAGTCTAGCAAACCATACATAGAAAATCTGACAAAAAGTTAGTGAGAAAAATCTCACTCTACCACTGGTGATCTGACACTGATCTGGGCTCAAGATGAGCTGCTCTGTGCAGTCACTGCGTTAGCCTACGCAGTACTGTGTCCTCTCAGCTGGGAACAACTTTCCCTCTTGCTATCTGTTCAGCTGCAGTCAGGAAGACAAATCTTCTTCACCTCTGGGCCCCCTGCCCAACCTTTGGCTTTGAAAATCTCACTACTCCCCAGCAAAAGTGGAATCTCCTCTGTAGCATTGCGTAACCTCTACGTGGCTCTGTGCTAGCTCTCTATGGCACTTACTGCCTCTCTGTTGTGTACTCACCAGATCTGGAAGAACTTCCTCCGACCTTACTATCCCTGCCCCACTCTCACTCCAACGAGCTCACTAGCTCTCTCTCCGGCAACGCAACACTGCTACTCTGGAAATCGATCTACCAGTGAATTTGATCTCTGCGAGTGTTTTCTCCAAGCCCCTTCGAGTTCCTTCTTATAATCTCTCGTTGAGACATCATTAACCACGACTAAAACTTAATCGATGGCTAAGATTAATTAGAACTTGATCCATACCTTTTTTTAGAAGATTCACATCTGACTTAATTAATACCTTTTAATTAATCATATTTCCTAAGTTTAGACTTAGGAAATATTAGAAACTGATTAATTATTTTAATTAAGTCATTTCTAGATGGAATTTCTAGAAACGATTTCTGGGTATTGGACTACTCATGTATTCTAACCTCTTTGCAGAATCTCGAGGCTAGAACACATCCGATGCTACTAGAAACTAACGGTTGAACTCCTCTATCATGGCCTTAGCAAAAATGCACCCTTCATTCAAACCAAAATTATTGGGCAAGCATTCTAAGTTTTTCCTACCATATTATGAGGGTTGAATTTAGGTAGTTCTATCAAAATTGGGTTGTGTTGATTGATGTCCCTAGAGTATCAACATAAAGGCAAGTGAACGACAAGAGGCAAAGTGTGATACTAATGACAAGGATCCCAATAGAAGTAATGTTGGAGTGTTGCTTGTGATTTAAATGCTTTTGGTCATTTATTCATAATGCTTTCTTTTAAAATTTCATTAGTTTTTTTGAATCAATGTTTGGAATCCTTAAAATATAATTTCTTCGTTAAAATTAAAATTATTTATTTATTTTTTAGTAAACTTAGTCATTGAAAAAAGATCAATCTGAGTTGAAGTTGACCCGGGACTGATTCAGTGTCTGACTTTGAGTTTAAAACAATGTTCACAAATTATTGAGTTTAAAATTGTTTGATTTTGAGATGAAAGTGAGATATGGTTTGCCTTGGTTACTCGTGAGAGTGACATTGGCTTAAATAATGACACTCCCGTTGATGGTCCGGATGCCTTTTTATAGGAGATAGATGTAGAAAACAAATCAATGGCATTGACTCCTTGATGCTCATTTGATGTTGATCTCTTTTATTACTGTCCATTGTTAATTTTCAGTTGTGTTGTCGCTCAAATTGTATAGGCACGGTGCGGCAACGACTCAAGGTAGGGACTACCACTCTGATCCCCACCCTCTTTGTTCTAGCTATCTCCCAACAATAGGCTATGAGGGGTAGCCCCTATAGAATGTGAGAATGCAATATTTGTTGGCAACCAAAAAATCCGAGAGACACAACTGAATGGCCTGGCCACTTGGTTGGTTTAGAAAGTTTTAAAGGCTAAATTAGATTATTGCATGAGACCAGTGCCTTATGGAGTCAAATACTTGTGTTATATCAATTATACAACAATTGTTGCTTGATATGCTTTGCTATCCTATATGCTATGCAAATCCTACAATCTAGGTGGAATGCAAAGTCTTCGTTTATTTTAGTTAGATGCCTAACTAGGTGAATCCCTTAATCCTTAGTTGTTTTGAGGCTAGTCTCTAAAGTAAGTTGTAGAGAGAAGTCAAGGCGAAGCAAGCAATGGCTTGGTTAACTATACCTCCCCTTGAAATCTAACTACCCGGTGCATCTGGCACTGCAAACTCTGTGGCTCTGACAATTGCAAGGTCAACATGTTAACCACTAGAGTGGCTCTATCCTTCGCAAGCTACAAGATAAAGGGTGTGTAGAAATTTCTGATTCCTTACACTTTATGCAGAAATTATAACTGTTAATCTGGTTATGCTCCTCCTACTTAGACAAGTTATTAAATGAATAAATTCAAGTTAAAATCATAGAAAAACACATAACAGATCTCTACCAATCCAGATCTAGAACAAGTTCATGCACACATAGACAAAGTGACAGTTATTTCTGGAAAAATAGTCCCCGGAAAAACCCAATGTGGGAAATCGGTCTCTGGCTGCTGGAGGGTCTTATGGTTAAGAATATTTTTGAATACACAAATCTGGGTTCCAGATCTAGAAAATCTACAACTCACTGGATGATCTAGGGCTAACATAATGACTGGTCCACACCCTCAAACGGGATTTACAGAACTCAGCCAAGATTAGGGCCTAGAAACCCCAACGCCACCCCTGAAAGCATTTGCGTCAGCCTCTGAAGCACCTCCAACCCTTGGCGCTGCTCCAGAAGGGACTGCGTTACCCCAGACTGGGTGACACAGTCACTACGCTGCCCCTTAAGGGTCTCTGCGTAACCCCTGAGGGTTTCCTACTGAAAATCGTGCTGTCCTTGCTATTGCTGTTGCTCTCCTCTTCTGCGCTGTCCTTGAGCTGATCTCTGCCTCTTGCGTATTCTAGACCCTGGGATCATATCATCCCCTTGGCCTAAATTCCCCTCTCTGCAGCTGAAACACTTCTGAGTATTCTTAGCAAACCCTGTCCTAGAATCTTAGTTTAGCTTCAGTGCTCTGCCTCTATGTGTCTTTATAAATGACCCTAAGCCTTTCCTTTATACTTTTCTTATTGGAAAACCAACGACCATGATCAGATCTTGAATCAATGGCTAAGATTAAAAGAAAGCTTGATCCGTGTGACTTAAGATAATTTCATCACATGTTTAATTAAATTCACTTTAATTATTTAAGTTCCCTAAGTTTTAACTTAGGAAATACATTTAAAATAATTAATAAATATAATATCTCCTAAACCAGATGAAATTTCCCAAATCCATTTATGGGTCTTGTAGATCAAGTGTACTCTAGTCCTTCCTCAAAATTTTGGACCTAGAGCACAACTGATGCTACCCCAAATACACAAAATCTCAACACTCCCTCTTAGCATGAAGGGTGTGCTCTAGCAATACATCACACTATTCATTACATGATTTTGGGCACTGGTTGTGTGCTGCTGATGCTTGGCCTGTTGCCACTCAACTCTGCACTGCTGCTGCCATTCTCTACTATTGCCCATGACTCTGCCACTGCCACTGCAACTTCTGTACTGCAGCTCCCTCTCAATATGCTGCATCTGTGCTGCTCATACCATTGACACTGCTGATCTGCTGTATTGCAACTTTAGTTGTTGAGAGAAACAACTGATTCTCCTGCCCAATCTTTGACAGATAAGTCAGTTGGGCTACATCCTCATCACTGAAGCTCCATAGGCTACAGATTTATGCTGGCATCTAAAGAACGATGCATAGCTACAACTCTGCCTGCGTAATGAGACTCCCTCTGCACTACTGAAGTCACATCAACTCCTTGTGCTGAAATCTATCATGTTGCTGGTGCACTGCGTTGTCCCTCTGAAGGCTTTTGTGTTGCTGTAGCTCTGCACTGCGTAAGCAACACTGCTCTGCGCTGCTTAAGTCACATCGACCTTTGTGCTGCTACTGCTTCTACGCTGCTGGTTCTTTGCTCTGCGCTGCTTCTTCCAGTCTTCAGATCTGCCTCTGCTTGCTTCATCTATGATATATGCACCCACTTCTTTACTTGTCTCGCTACTGTCTTAAGGCTGTCGTAGCTCGCATGTGATCCAAGAGATGAGCTGCTCAAGGATCCCGCCTCTCTTCCATGTAGCTTCTCTATATGTCCATGTCACCCCACCTCTGTGGTTCATGAGCACTCATGGATGCATCATCTCCTGACCAATCATCTGCCACAACTGCTTTGGAAGAAGATGCTTCGTTGTCCCTTTTCTTCTCCGGACAATGGTTGGCAAAATGTCCCATTTCCCCACACTGGAAGCACTTGATCTTTGAAAGATCCTTCTTCTTCTTTGGCTGCTTCTTTGATGCCAAGGCTGCATCTTCCTCATCTTCCTTCTTCACTTTGCTCAATGCAGGGCTGTGCTGCCTCTTGGTGAATATGCGGAGTTCTTCTTGGTGCAGAATTGACCACAAGATGTCCCAATCTGGGAGGTCCGCTCTGCCCAAGATACTTTGGAGAAAGGTTTCCCACTCATCTAGGACTGCATTGAGGCCAATCCTTACTATCACATCATCATCCACCGTTGCACCCATTGCAGTCAGCTGATCCCTGATTGACTACAATCTGAAGAGGAAGTGCTCCATGTCTTCTCCCTTGGTCATCATGAATGACCTCATCTAAGTCTCCAACAACATTTTTCTTTGGAAAAACTTTCCCTCATATAGGGAAGTCAAGGCCTTCCACATCTCGTTAGCTGTCTTCTTCTCAGCTACATGTGGTACAATATGGTCCTTGATACTATCCATAATCAGCCACTTGGCATGCCCAGCAACTTCATTTTGCTTCGGTAGGTGATCCGGATCTGTCGGTGTGGCCAGAGTTTGCTCTGTATGGTCCCTTAGATTGTATGCCTCAAGGACTATTAGGATCCTTGCCTTCTAGACTGAAAATTTTGAGAGGCCATCCAGCCTATCCAGATCATGCAGTCCATGAGGAGCCATTTGCTCAGAATTTGTCGGAGCTCCTCCTCTCTATACTAGAGATCTGGATCTAGGGTACTTTATGAACTAGAAACCCTTTGCTCCCTCTGACAATTGATTTCCCTCCTTGGAAATCTACCAATTCAACTATGATTCAGCTTCTTCTTTGATCCTCTGATCAAACTGCAAGTTTCCTTTGGCAAGAAACTCTCTGAGAAGTTGATCTCCTCCTGCTCTTTGTCACTTGTGCTAAGGCTAAAAATCTGAAAACTTTAGAATTTTAACCCCACCAGCTCTTCTGAATTTCTGCATTTTTTCTGTAGTCTTTTCTGGATCTGACAGATTCAGATTTGAATCACACTGGCTGGCTTCAGACCAAACCAACGCTATTTTTTGAGCTGCCTCTGCGCAGTAATTGCGTGGGCTTGCTAGGACACAGCGCTGGACAACGTCACCCTTCCCTTTGCGTGAATTTGCCTTTGAAAACCGTGCTGTCCCTTCATATCTATGTTTCTGCTGCTTTTCTAGCTGCTTTCTGCAGCTAGAACCTTCAGTCTCTTCAGCTGATGACCCTCCTAGATCTGCAATTTCTCTGATACCATGTAGAAATTTTTGAATCCTTACACTTTATACATAAATTATCACTGTTAATTTGGTTATGCTCCTCATACTTAGACAAGTTATTAACTGAATAAATTAAAAATAGAAGCAGAACACATAATAGATCTCTACCAATCTAGATCTAGAACAAGTTCATGCACACATAGACAAAGTGACACAGTTATTTCTGGGCAAATAGTCCCCAGAAAAACCCAATGCGGGAAAACCGATCTCTAGCTGCTAGAGGGTCTTATAATTAAGAATATTTCTGAATACACAAATCTGGTTTCTAGATCTGGAAAACTCGACAGAGAAAATACTAAATCTACAGGTCACTGGCTAATCTAGGGCCAAAATAATGACTGATCCACACCCTCGAACGGGATTTACAGAACTCAGCCAGGATTAGGGCCTAGAAACCCCAACGTTGCCCTTGAAAGCCTCTGCGTCAGCCTTTGAAGCATCTCCAACCCTCAGCGCTGCTCCGGAAGGGACTGCGTTACCCCAAACTGGGTGACGCAGTCACTACGCTGACCCTGAAGGGTCTCTGCGTAACCCCTGAGAGTTTCTTGTTGAAAATCACGCTGTCCTTGGAGGGACTGCGCTGTCCTTGCTGCTTCTGCTGTTCTCCACTTCTGCATTGTCCTTGAGTTGATCTCTGCCTCTTGTGTATTCTAGACCCTGGGATCAGATCATCCCCTTGGCCTAAATTCATCTATCTGCAGCTAAAACACTTCTGAGTATTTTTATCCAACCCTGCCCTAGAATCTCAGCTTAGCTTCAGTGCTCTGCCTCTGTGTGTCTTTACAAATGATCCCAAGCCTTTCCTTTATACTTTTCTCGTTGGAAAACCAACGGCCACGATCAAATCTTGAAGCAATGGCTAAGATTAAAAGAAAGCTTGATCTGTGTGACTTAAGACAATTTCATCACATGTTTAATTAAATTCACTTTAATTATTTAAGTTCCCTAAGTTTTAACTTAGGAAATACACTTAAAATAATTAATTAATTTAATATCTCCTAAACCACATGAAATTTCCCAAATCCATTTCTGGGTCTTGTAGATCAGGTGTACTCTAGTCCTTCCTCAAAATTTGGGACCTAGAGCACAATTGATGCTACTCCAAATACACAAAATCTCAACAGGGTGGCCCTATCTTTGTATCAACCAAGCTTAGGCTTGGAGGTTAATTAATGCAAGACTAGGCTTAGAATGCAAATGCAAGGTGATTGAGTGCTCTTTAAGTTGAGATTACTTATGACTTTAAGTACTTGGTTACAATTGGTCTTAAGCTATGACAACAAAGTACTTAACAGTGAATGGATGATATTCTCAACCACAAGAGAAAGTGCTTAAATTCGACAAGTGCCTAAAAGAAGTATCCAATGGCAGAGTAATCGTGTCTAGTACAACAAAAGATAAGATTAGTAACTAACAACAATTACCAATGTGCGCTTAATATCAACCATTTAAAAATATATTCAGCGCTAAAGTGTTCAGTTCCAAATTTTTTTATATAATTGTCAGTTCACTGATAAAATTATGATCTTTTAGATTATGAAACTCACAAGAAAGCAATGTGTTAGTATTATTATTAGAAACCAATGCAACAACTTAACCAATTGTTAAATCATTTTAACAATCCTTTTCACAATGGGCTATGCTTATCAATAGAGCATTGACCAATGTTAGCAACCTTTATGCACTTATGCTAAAATTTTATGACAACAGTGAGCTAAATCTAATGAGAGCACTTAGAATGCAAAAATGAAATGCTTATGAGTGCAAAAATGCAAATGAGACAGCCCAATTAAACCACTTTTTCCAACACAAGATTTTAAACAATGATGCAAGGGAAATCAAGAGACAAATGCTTGATGAACATAGGAGCCTTTTCCAATGCCACTGTTATGTATGATCAGACCTTGTTATGCTTCTTTAAACAATGTAACATTCATCAAAATTCATGAAATAAGCCAAATAATTATTACCCAATTAGATGCAATGACTTGCTAGTGTATTAGGTGACTTATTAGTTAAATTTATGCCACTTAGATGAGTTTTTTACCACTGTAAACAAAATGATCAGAGGATGCTAATAAGACAAATGAAAATGAGGGTTTGAGGAGGTAAACCAATAGGCCTTTAGGCCTTGAAAATGACTAGCTTGCTTGCCCAAAACTCTTCCAATGAAATGATCACCTGCAACCACAATTGTTAGCTCAAAATTTTTTGAAAATCCCTACAACAACAAAGTATTAGAGGCAAAAACTCAAATGATAACCCAAGCAATGACTGAAATGACGCAAAGAGGGCTAGATTAGAGCAACGATGAAGGCTGGAAGCCTAGAAAAGGGCAGCAGCTAAGGGAGGAGGCCTTGTAGGTCGACGATGAGGAAGGAGGCCAATAGGCCTGCCGTCCAGGACAAGGAGGGGATGCAGCCCCTAGGGCAGGGCTCCAAGAGGCTGCTGCTAGGGAAAGGGAGGTTGCGGCCTAAGGGAACGAGGCCTTTAGGCCTGTGACAGGAGTAAAGAAGGGTGCTGAGAGGGAGGAAAGGAGGAAGAGGGACAGCAGAGGGGGGATGGAGGCCTAGAAAGGCTTGCGACCAAGGCTAGCCACCGTCTAGGGCCAACAACAGGGGTTTCAAGGGCCACAATAAGGGTTTCAAGGCCAAGAAAGACCGACAACTCACCAAGGAAGAGAGAAAAGGCCACGACTAGGGAAAGAAGGGCTAATGCTAGGCCTAGAAGGCCTAAAAAAATTTCAGACCCCTGCAAAAATTCAAATTTTGCTTCAGATGTTCAAAATAGCCACAAAAACACCACAAATTTGTCTCCAAAGTCTAGTGACTTCCTCTTTTGCTTGAGTGTTGAGCCTGGAGGGTAGCCGGAGTCTAGATCTTACCTTGCTAGGTCTAGATCTGCCTCAAAAGCCCAATGATCTCTTCCAAAAGGGCTAGATGTCTCACTTGGGTGAGAGAAACCCTCACAAAATTTTGAAATGGCTTGAGAATTCACTTGCACAAATAGAAATAAAATTTCCCAAAAAAACAATATATACAAAATTTGAAAATAAACCCACAACCCAATTGTTGCAAACAAGGGTTAGAAATAATTTAGTAAATTATTTTACAAAAAACTATTTACAAATGTACAATGCTTGTGAATTTAATTTTTTGAGAAATAAAATTTGAATAATGGCAATGGCTAAATGTATTTTTCAAAAAATTAGAATATTGGCCTCAAACTCTTCTGCAAAGTTAGAACACTATATAAAAATTCCTAGAGCCCAAACAAGGTCGGCTCTTTCGCACAGTCTATGAACTTGGAGCCCAAGGGCCATTGTACCTGCAGATCTCTAAAATTTCAAATCAAATCGTTAGATCATGTAGTCAATCAAATCACCTAAGATAAAAATTAAATTTTTACGAATAGTATGTCTTATCGTCGACAAATGAAATAACAATTCATATAACATTGTAGCACAATATAGGATTAACACATAACCATCATGTACCATAGATCAGTGGAACAAGAACACCATGAACTGAACCCCGAAGTCTTTCTATTATGATATTAAAATGTTCCCAGTAGAGCGATGGCTCAATACCAACATTACAAATTTACATCATCCATAGATAGCCCAAAATCAAAATATCCTTTGAGAAGAAAAATGGCTTCTATTTATAAAGTAGTCCTGCAAGTGGAAAGTAACGGCTAGGTGTTGGGCTGTATTAATCACTGTCAAATGACTAAACAGTACACATTAATTATCAATCCAGGGACGTCTTTTTATTCCAATGACAGTTGCACTGTCTATGCCGGTACACACAACCAGAAGCAATTCCAAAGAAAAGAAATCATTGCTGAAGTAAATGCTGGAACTAAATCACTCATGCAGAAATAAAAGGATCTACAAGACTGGAATCAGACTTCAATTAATCTGTTCTAGCGCGCCACACAACAAGTATCTAGCTGGTATCTCTAATATCACATGTGTAACAGAATACAAAGTATTGAAATTGAAGCGGATATATTCACAGTTGAACAGCAGCAACAACACTCTACTGGTACATAAACTGAAATACAAATACATACACGCAACTACTTTAATCACTGCAATCCCTGCTAAGAAGGAGGGCCCTTCCTCCCTAGTAGGGCGCAGGTAGAGGAAGAAATTTAACAGAAACTAAATCGAATAACACATGTAACAACAATAACAGGATAATTTGTATTAATCTGAACACAATTACAGAGCCACAATAATGCTGTTCTCCGCTAACCTTTCGACCTCTAGGGCCGAGAACTATATAGTGGTTACATCTCAGAAAATCAAGGGATAGATCAGTTATGATTCTCATGTTGATTGAAATAGAACTCATATAGTTATAACCACTTCCTAATAAAGTTTTGACTAGAAAATTATAGATTACAATCAAAACCGCCCTTAGGTTGTTATCCAAAAATACAATGCTCAACCACTTCTATGGCTATCGTAATAGAACCATAGCTGTAGTGTAACAGCTAAAGGATTGGTCAGCAACAGGTGTTGACGACATCCAATCAGTGGTACAACTGTATCAGTAGTTTGCCAGCGGGTCTGTAACAGCATAGTGTAACAACAGTTTGCCGGCGGGTCTGTAACAGCATCGCTTCGCTGTAACAACACCCCCTTAACTACTCCTGTGGACCTCGTGCTCAGGATCTTTGGTGCTATAAGTGACATCTGGAAAGACAACACAAAGACCATAGATCTTCTCCAAAAATTCATCCTCAATTAGTCATAAAAAGGCACAATATATCATAATAACTGATGAATTGGAAAAGTAATAAAAACAAGGTGAAACAACACAAGTTAGGATAGAAAGGTAGGAAAAAGAGGCAAAGATACTCCCATTGGTTATAGTTATGAGGCAAAATAGGGAAAACAAGTGTAGGAAAAGTGTACAAAACTGACACCCAACATCTCCCCCGAACTGAAATACTTGCATATCCTCATGCAAACTCATCTCTCATGGCAATATCTTCAGTGCGGGTCGGTGAGATCATAAGCACCAGCTGTATCTTCGTCTGCAGACTTGTACCCATGATTGGCCATCAACTGCCATACCCAGGTCTCTAACTCATACTTACTCAATTCATAATTACTCTGATAATCCTCAATTGGCAGCGAGATTAAAGGAAACTTGAATCTCAATTCCAGCCACAAAGCACCAAGGGATTGTACGATCTGTGCATAAGCTGGGACATGTGTAACAACCAACACGAAATTCTGGAATGAGAATGGGTCCCCCTTCAGTAGCTCAGCACTGCTGGCTTTTGTGCATTTCAAGCACCCTGTCAAGGCTTGACTCTTCATCATTGAGAACTGATTGAGGCAGAAGTTCACAATTCTTCTTCTATAAGTGGCAGCCGGTTCTTTAATCCCAGGGGTACTCAACATTCTCCTGAATTCTCGCCTTAACTCGGCAGCCCGTCTCGGTTCTGCCCGAACCCACAATGCCATCTTCTCCTCATTAGCCTCCATAGATTTGATGGCTAAATGCCATTCAATCTGTTTCTTCATGAAGGACACAAAAGCTCTCAATTGAAGAAATCCCATATAGGAGAATAGTGTCACAACCATCTGCATACTCACATGTTCACAAATAATATTGTGTAAGAATAACTCACATAGCAAGCTTTGCTTATCGAAATCGGAGGCACGAAAAACATCTAGAAATGTGTGAGTGGAAGAACATAAATAAGGCGTGTCCTCCATAAAAACTTTCATTTGGAACAATAAGTAACATTTCCATAGAAAGATAGGGTAGGATGGAGAAGGCCGCCTACAACCCAACAATTTGAGGGCGAGGTCATGAAGTTTTTGCTTATCTATGGTGAGATCCCGAATCTGCTGGTGTAACAGTAGCAGCGATTCCTCCTGTTTCTTTAGAGCTTCCTTCTTCTTATAATTCTCCCATCCTTTCTTCAACTCTTCCTTCATCCATCTTTCATGTAAAGTGTATTTCTTTCTGATGTTCCTTTAGCGAAATCATCCCCTCCCGAAGGGAGTTTGCTTCCTGTTTTGACTTTTGTAATTCAGAAATTAACAAGATTTTCTCAGAACTCCATCCCGAGATGGGACCCGACGTTCTTTTGCATTTAATATCCACATCAATAATGGGTGTAACAGCTTCTGCTACATGGGGTTGTTTCACCTATGTTGATGGTTCTTGTGTAACAGTAGCTTCCTCGGTGGGTTCTTGTGTGTCAGCCCCTTTGTTTCCACTTAGAGTAGCCTCGGTGTCCATTGCTGTTTCTTCTACAATAGGAGTGGCCTCCACAGGTTCTTGTGGGTCGGCTTCTAGGTCAATTATTACAGGAGGCTCTTATTTAACTGCTGGTTCTTGTGTAACAGCATTATCATCAGCAGGTTCTTATGTAACAGCCTCCTGCTATTCTGTTTCTGTTTCCATTGGGCTAATATTTTCTCTACAGGCCTTATATCTCGCAGCTGTTAAGTCTTGAAAACATGTCATGCATACAAACACCGGGATTTCCTTCCCCTCAGATAATTTCCGCTTTAATTCTTCATTTTCCTTTCTTAGATTTTCGAGTTCTAAAAACATGACATGAGTTTCGTCCTTACCTAATGAGGAGGGTTGCCTTTCTTCTTCTAAAACTTCTGCTTCTGTCTGCTTTCCGGCCATAGGCAAAGGTTCTGTAGGTATGCTGACTTTCATTCTTTGTTTTGGCCTTCTATCCCCAATTGGTTCATCAGTAGGCTCTTTCCCAATTCTGACTCCAGCAGGCTGAGTCTGGGTTTCCACTTCTGCGTGACTTCCTCCTGAAGTCATGGTCTGTTTCCCCCGGCTTGTCCTCGGCCTCTTTCGCTTGAATTCTTCTCAAGTTTTTCCTTGCTGGCCTAGGGTATCCGGCACGATTAACTTGATGAGTCTGTGATTAGTCACACATGCCTCCGGGTGTGCTGCTGTTTTTACCGCTGCCATATGTTTAATGTTCCCTCACAAATAGAATGGAAGATTAATCTTTTGCTGGTGCCGAAGGTGATTAACCAGAGGCAAGTGATAGTTGAACACTATCGTGGATTTTCCCTCACAAGTGATATGTTTAATTAAACCTAGGGCAACATCTTCCCAAGGATGAGGAAGTGACAACCTGTCAATTCCTCTCCCTTTCTTCTCCTTCTAGGAAGTCTTTTTTCAAGGAGGGGTCATTGATTTTTCTGTTAAACCGCCTCCAACCATCTACTGGCAATGAAGTTACCCGGAAAATTACCTCTTCAGTCACCTCCACTTGCATGCCCCTTACTCGGGTTTGATTATTGCTCAAATTCTGAGCAAATTCAATTGCCACCGCCTCGTCTGAGCTTTCAAGCTTCTGGAAATACTCAATCCATCCGGCATCTCTGAATATATGGTAGGCTTCTAGACAACTCTACAAGGCGTCCATAGAATTCGGCTTGTGCCTGACCGGTGCTCCACCCATCTTTGTTGTTTGTTTCTAAATTCGTTTCTTGCTGCTCAGTCCCACTGTAATATCACTGCATTTTTGAATTCGCTGCTTCTCGACGTCTCTGCTTATCCCAATTGACGAGTTTACAATGAGGATGCAAGGTTTCAGTCGAGGAGGTTGATGGGAGGTGACAACTTTCACGGATTACCGAATCGTACCTCACACTAATATTCACAAATGTTTCATTATGGAAAGTAATGGGATCTAGTACACACTCTTTTCCAACCAGATTCGGTCATCACTGGTAATTTTGTTATTAATTGGGTGCATGCAGATTTGAGAGATGTTTATGACTACGGATTTTTGCAATGATTTCAAGACATATCCCCTCCCCCACCTTAATGGTGATGACCGCCCACGACTGTCACGGGAATATCATTACTTCTGCCAATTAATCACCAAATCATAAATGATATCGTTTACCTTTTGAATGACATACCTGAGGTGACGTGGAGGAAGATTTCGAATTGGCAACGTTTTGCTTGCAGCGCTCGTGTTGTTGCGTTTGGCTGGCACGATTATTGCTGTTATGGAATAAACTATAAGAAACAGTGTTTGTGGCTGTCGGCTATTATATGTGTAACAGCCAAGACAACCCTTAGATTATTCTTGAAAAAGAACATAATAATTAGGAGAAATTGGTACAGAAAAGAAAATTACATGAATACCATCATCCTATAAAATAGATCAGAAAGGGAAGATGATGTTTCAGGAAGAAAAACATGGGTGTAACAACCGCCATAGGAGTGGTTTTTAGCTATTACCAACTGTCTGACTGTGCCCCGGAAAGGGGTTTTCACAGTTAGATTTATTATTTTTCTTTTTCCTTTTATTTTGTTATTTATTTATTTTTTTAAGTAGGTGTAACAGCTGCCACAAAGGTGGTTTTCAACTACTGCACTTATTGGAATTTCAATTTTGAGGCTGTACAGGAGAATGTTCCCCTGCTGTCGTAACATGAAGATCAGAGTCCACGACAATGTTGACAAATGATTCCTTCGAAGCGGGTTGATGATATAACTTTAGACGGTGCCCATTAACCAGTAACCATGTCTTAGCACTGTCAATGGTAACCAATTGTACAGTCCCATTGTCAAAGACTGTATCCACTTTGTAAGGACCTAGCCATCTGGTGCAGAGCTTGCCTTTGAAATCTTTGAACCTTGAATCATACAAAAGAGCCCAATCTACTTTCTGGAAATTATTTTTCTTAATAAACCTATCATGCCATCTAGCTCTTTGCTTCTGAATGATCTCTGTCTGTTGAATGGCAGCCAACCGTTTCTCTTCCAACTCATTGAGCTGGTTCAGTCTTTGAGTCTGTGCTGTACTCAAATCCAGATCGACCTGCAATGATGTTCTTAATGTCTTTATTTCAAACTGTATGGGGAATAAGGGATTCTTACCATACACCAATTCATATGGTGAGAAGCCTATAGTATTCCTCCATGTTGTCCTATAAGCCCACAGTGCTTCTGGAAGTTTCTCGGCCCAATTTCTTCGGTGTCTGGCTACTGTCTTTGTTAAGATTCCCTCAATGACTTTATTGGTGCTTTGTACTTGACCATTTGCTTGTGGGTGATATGGTGAAGTGATTCTGTGATGAATTCCATACTTTTCAACCAACTTCTTGATCAAATGAGATGTGAACTGAGGCCCTCCATCTGTCACTATCTCTTTGGGTATCCCGAAGCAAACAAAAATATCTTGGAACAGGAAGTTTGAAACAACTTGCTTTGTTGCTCTGGTTAGTGCGTGTGCTTCGACCCATTTTGTGACATAATCGGTGCATATCAATATGTATGATTTTTGCTGTGATGAAGGATTAATTGGCCCCACAAAGTCTAGGGCCCATTTCTCAAATGGTTCTATCACTATCGAGGCTGTAACGACATCTCATTTGATTTCAAAGGCTGGCCCATCCTTTGGAAGCTATCACATCCTTTCACAAACTTCTTGGCATCCTGGAATATAGTTGGCCAGTATTACCCTGTTGAGAGTACTTTATGTCCTGTCCTCTTGTCAGTGAAGTGTCCTCCACAAGGTTCCTCAGGACAAGCCTTAAAGATCTCAAATATCTCATCTTCTCTAACATATCGCCTAATCTGAAAATCTGGCTCGGTGTGATAGAGATTGCCTTCTATCTAGGAGTAGGTAGCACTCTGTTGTATAATCTTCCTTCTTTCCTTGGAAGACAATTGGTGTGGAAATTTCCCTGCAACAAGGTAATTGGCTATATCTGCATACCATGGTGAGTGAGTAGAGATGGCAAAAAGATATTCATCCGGAAAATAATCCTCAGTGGCAGTGCAGTCATCACTTATGGTTAATCTAGAAAGAAAATCATCAACTACATTATCTTTTCTGGGTTTATCTAAAATAGTAATATCAAATTCTTGTAACAGCAATAACCATCGTGTAACTCTACCATTAGTAACAGGCTTGTTCATAAAAAATCGAATTGCAGCTTGGTTAGTGTGTACAAATACTTGGTACCCAGTGATGTAGTGCCGAAATTTGTTGATAGCATGCACTACTGCTAGGAATTCCTTCTCAGTAACAGTGTAGTTGAGCTCTGTTGGAGTTAAGTTCTTGCTGGTGTAATAAATGGCATAAGGTTTCTTCTCCTCCAGCTACCTCAAAACAACACCCACAGCCATGTCAGATGCGTCTGTAGCAATATGAAATGGCAATTCCCAGTTTGGTCCTCGTAAAACAGGTGCTGCTGTTACACAAATTTTCAACTTTAAAAAGGCTTTCTCGCACTTCCCTCTCCACACAAATTCCGCGTCTTTCATGAGTAATGAAAATAGAGGAGATGCTATCTTTGAAAAGTTCTCTATGAATCTCCTATAGTATCTTGCATGTCCCAAAAAACTACGTACCTCTTTTGGAGTCTTAGGGGTCGGGATTTTCGAGATTACCTCAATTTTGTAGGGTCTACCTTGATTCCATCTGCTGAAATGAAATGTCCCAGCACAATTCCTTCGGTCACCATGATTTGGCATTTTTCTGTGCTCAGAGCAACATTAGTTTGTTCACAACGTTCCAACACTTTTTCCAAGTTAGCGAATGCTGTCTCAAAGGCATCTCCGTAGGGTGTAAAATCATCCATAAAAATTTCAAGATAGTCATTCAAAAGATCAGAAAAAATGCCTAATATTGCCCTCTGAAAGGTTGCTGGTGCATTACAGAGGCCAAAGGGAAGGAACTGTATGCAAAAGTACCCCATGGGCAAGTGAAGGTTGTCTTGTCTTGATCTTTCGGGGAAATTTGTGTTTGATTATAGCCACTAAACCATCTAGAAATGAAAATAAATTTTTTCAAGAAAGAGTGTCCAAGACCTGATCAATGAATGGTATAGGAAAATGGTCCTTTTGAGTAGCCTTGTTAAGCTCTCTATTGTCAACACAGACTCTCCAATTGCCATTCTTTTTTGGAACTATGACAAGCGGAGACACCAACTGACTGTCATAAATAGAGTAGATGAAATTAGCATTAAAGAGTTTTAGCAATTCTTCTTTCACTATCTCCTTAAGTGCGGGGTTCATTCGGCGCTGAGGTTGTCTAACTGGTTTGCAGTCCTCTTTAAGGTAAATGCGGTGAGTGCATAGGCCAGGATGGATTCCTTTCATATCCGTATAGTCCCATGCAAACGCCTTTTTGTATTTCTGTAATAGTTGTATCAACAATTTGTTTTGTTCAGCAGTCAGGTTAGGATTGATGTTTAAACATTTTCTAGGTTCGATTTCAACGAGACTGCTGATAGTATGCGTAGTTGTTTTCAAATGTTCAATAATTGCATGATCTACCTCCTCTTCTTCTCCCAAATCTCTAATGGAGGCAACAGGGAGTGAATTACTAATAAAACCATTAATGATATCGTTTTCTGTTTCATCCTTACAGAATTGTGCTTTTCCAAGCGTGAGAAGAGGTAGGGAAAGATCAGATTCAGGTGCAAATGCATCCCACCAACGACTACTTGAATCCATATGAGGTTTTGCTGGGGAATAAAGGTTCAGGTTCTGAGTGGCCTGCCCATCTGAGATCACCATAGATTCAGACATAAATCCAATATATGCGTCTACAGTGGCCAGCCACGGCCTCCCCAAGATTAAAGGATGAACCCCTAGGTTGGATTTGGTTTGTAAAATGAGAAAGTCAGCTGGATAGATCCAGGAAGCCACAGTGATAACCACATCTTCTATCATTCCCTCGGGCTTGACACGGGACCTATCTACCAATTCAAGCACTGTGGGTGTAGGTCTAAGTCCATGAAGTCCTAGAAAGATGAAGAGGTCTTTAGTCATGACATTAATAGCTGCCCCTAGATCAATCAAAGTATTGGTTATGGGATGATTGTCAATATGGACAGTCACTGTAGGGTTCCTTGGGTCATTATATTTAGTCAACAAAGGCTGATCAATCATAAGATCGGACAATTTCCCCATGACATGGATAGTAGCAGGGTCTTTAGGTTTCCTTCGCGGTATTTTGATGCATAGATCCCTCACTGTTTTAGCATAGATAGGCACTTCTTTAAGAGCTTGTAACAACGAAATACACACATACAAATTTTGCAGCTCCTTGAAGAATTCAAATTCAGGTTGTGAGATTAGTCCAGTTTCAGTTAATCGTTGAGGGTATGGAGGATTCTGAATGCTAACAGCTGAGTCAGCTATCATAGATGTACCAGCCTTACTCGAATTGGCTGCTGTAGAAACAACAGATCCTCCCCAGCTGGCTGCTATAGATGTAACAACGGGTGCTGTATCAGCTGTTACATGTGTAACAGCTGCCTCAGAATCGTCCATATCCTTCCTAGGTGATTCACATTCTTCGGTAATAATGGGAGTATGTTTAGATCTAATTACTTTCCCTAAACGAAGCTGAACCTCGTTAAGTCCAATAGGAGTAATAAGATAAGTCTGGAGGGTAACCGGAGCATCCATGCTCTGGGCTGTCTTATTATTTGGTTTGGGGTTAGGTTGCATAGGTGATTGGGGTTAGACAGAAGGTGTAGGATTTTGAATAGAAGGCAGTTGTAACTGCTGCTGTTGTATTGGTATAGGAGGGGGTACTAGACCTTGGCCATTACTTCTCTAGTTTTGACCCCAAGGATTGGTTGTGATGGAGGATATTACATTGGTGGAGGAGATGGCCACTGGTTCCACGGTGAAGGGAATTGTGTTGAGGAAGGAGTAGGATACTGCCATGGATATTGCTAACTATTATAAACATTATTCCAAGGATAAAAAGAGGAAAAATCTGAAGGCATACCTGTAGGTCGCGGCTACCATGACCTCTTTGATCCGATGAAATAAGAAGATTGAACATCCTCGCTTGATTCTTGAAGTACCGCCTTCAGTGTGCGCAATTCAGGACACTGATTTGTAGAATGCGCTAACTCACAGATGTTTCATAGGCTGACACTATTCAGTCCACATTCTCTCTCCAAATGTTTCTTTTTGCATCGGGGACAGAATATTGCTAAGGCTGCTTTAGCTTCTGATTGTGCTTTCTTGACTTGTACCATAGTGATCTGGGCAGAGAGAGTGCTAAGAAGGTTGGTTTTAAAATCCTCAAATAAGTTCCCGATCTCTGCTCTGGTTACTCCTTTGCTCGTGGACTTCTGTATCCGGACTGAAGGATCTCGAACTGAAACTTTCCCTTTGACCTATCCTCATGAGCTACACAGGCAAAGCTTCATTATTTCATCAAACGGTTGGAGGCGTATTGGCTTTAGAATTTCCGAGTCTGTTACTGAACTTAGACCTTTGTAAATTGTAGTGAAATCGCTCCAGATAGTCTTCCAATCTTTCCTCCTCCTTCTGTGCAATTCTGAAAATCTCGTCCTTCAAATCCTTGGTTCGACAGTAATCTTGATACTTAAAGAGGAAGGCCTCTCTCATGTCATTCCAGGTTCGAATTGTGTCAACATCCAATCTTATGAACCATCTTATTGCTGCTCCTTTCAGAGTAGCAGGGAATAATTTCAGCTTCTGGGCATCTGAAGTGTAGTCATAACCTATACACAACACATCGAATTCAAACAGAAAGGTATCAGGGTAGTCAACAGCCATCCCTTGAAATGATGGTAGGGATGATAAAGGAATATTCTTCATAGGAGCCTCATCCCGTGTTACTACTATTGGGAATTCAAAAGTAACAGAGCTATCTGTTTTGACATTCTCGTCCCCCATGGCTGATTCTTCCTGATGGATGAACGGACCTCAGAGTGTACTAGAGATTGACAAATAAAAGGATCAGGCTGTTCCAGGACCAACTGTTTAACAACACTACCAGTGTCCAATTGATGATCAACTGAATGTTGTTCCTCAGGTCCCTGATGCTCCCCACTGGTCTCTCCATGTCCTTAAATTCTCAGATCCTGATCAATGATTCGCCACTGCTGTTTTGAATCTAGAGTTTTGATATCAGGAGTGGATATGCTGTTCGAAGGATGGTGAGGTCTAGACACGGAGGACACAGATGGTCCAGGCTTTGATATGGTAGCTGCTTTTTGTGGTCTTGTCTTCCTATTATCTCTATATGACGTGGACTGTTCCTTTTCTGCCCTTGAGGTCAGATCTCCAAAGAATATCTTTGTTCCCAAATTTGCACTCTTCTTTTCCTTCTTACGACTCTTCTTTCTTGTAGTCAGTAGAGTGGGGGGTGTTTGTAGATGTTGATGTTGTCCTATCGGCACACATGGGCCCTATGTGTATCAATTCATCCTATAAATGCTTTCAGGTTCTACAGCAGTGAGCCTGCCCAAGTTTGTTAGAGCGATGCGCAGGTTCTTACCTCTCGTCAGACTGCCCAATGACAGTATAGCTGAAGACACCCTAAAAAAAAAAAACCCAAAATTCAATTCCTAAGTGCCCTAACAAGACATTGGTGAGCCCGTGTAATGAATAAAATAATGTAAATAATGATTAATTAGTTAATTAGTAATTAGGCTGAAAGGACATGTCTGATAAGACATGACCTTTCGTGAAGAGGCACCTGCCTAGGTATATAAGCAGGCCTCGTTTGTAATTCTCAATCATCTCATTCGTCATACTATCTAATATAATATTTGTATCCTCATGGATATCTTTGTATTCCAAGTCTTCTGGAGTATTTAACTTGAGAAGGAACTTTGTTCACTTCATTTGGTATCAGAGCAATTCGAGCCTTCGGCCGCTTAACCGCTGCACAGAGCCACGCTCTTTAATCCAGGTCTTTGACCATCAACTTCGTTGCCGTCGAAGTGTTTCGCTACCAATCTTGGAGTTTCTCCATTTTCACCAGTAGGCCTTTGGCCAGAATTAAAAAATTGAAAAAAGAAAAGAAAAGAATTTTTTTGAAAAATGAAAATAAAAAGGAAGAAATATATATTTAAAAAAAGAAGAAAGAAGTCAAAGTAAATTACAAAAAGAGAAAAGGGATTAAAAAAAATAAAAAATAAAAAAAAGAATAAAAATTTAAATACAAAAAATAAAAAAATAAAAAAAGGAAAATTATACAAAATAAAAAAAAAATTACTCCAATAAAAAAATAGTTAAAAAAAGAAGAAGCATACATAACCTATACCCCAGAAAAAATAAAATAAAATAAATAATAGGAAAGAAAAAAGGGGCAGGAATCTCACGATAAGAGTCGCCAGAGAACCATTGCAAAGCCGCAGTAGTGCCCTCGACAATGGTCGTCATTAAGGTTGTAAGCACCGCCATAGTCATTTATCGGAGCCTCATAGTGTTGCACACATCGACGGACGCCCGACTATAGCAAGCTTGGTTTTTCGCTCTACCTCACCCATTCATTGCCAACCTTGTCACACTGCAGCAGCCGCCGACATTGTTGTCATTTTTTTTTGTATCAATTGGTATCGCTTCATCTTCTCAGTGGTCGGTTCCCTTGCCTCGACAGTCACATGGGTCGAATTCTTTGTCCCAACAGTCGTGGCATTAGAAGGGACGATCTGCGGATTGTATTTGTGCCATCACATTGGAAGGCAGCCTGAGCACAACCTTCCGCTACCGTCTGCTGTCGTTGTGCCGTGTCCAACCCTTGTCGTGCATACTAGTTGTTCGTGGACTGCAAACACCATTGCCTTCCACCACAGTTGCACTTAGCTCCTCTAAACCCTGTTGTTGTCCCGTCGCATACCTGACCGTCCAACTTCTTAAAACTGCAGACCCATCTCCCCTCATTCTACACCGTGTAGAAATTTCTGAATTTTAATTCTTATGCAGAAATTATTTTTGTTAATCCGGTTAAGCTCTCCTACTTATACAAGTTATCAACTGAATAAATTCAAGTTAACATCAAAGCAAAACACATAACAAATCTCTACCAAATTCAGATCTAGAATAAGCACATGCACACATAGACAAAGTGACAGTTATTTCTGGACAAATTGTCCCCGGAAAAACCCAATATGGGAAAACCGTTCTTTGGCTGTTGGAGGGCTCTATTATTAAGAATATTTCTGAATACACAACTCTGGGTTCCAGATCCGGAAAAGCCTACAAAGAAAACTTTAGATCTCCAACACTTGGCTGATCTAAGACCAACAATACTGATTGATTCACACCTTCAAATGGGATTTACAGAATTCAGCCAGATCTAGGCCTAGAAACCCTAGATATGCCCCTGAAAGACACTGTGTCAACCTATGAAGGCCTCCAAATGCTCAGCGCTGTCACTGGAAGGGACTGCGTTACCCCAGACAGGATGACGCAGTCACTACGCTGCCCCTAAGGGTCTCTACGTAACCCCTGAAGGGTTTCTTGAAAATAACGCTGTCCTTGCTGCTACTGCTGCTGCTGCTACTGCTATCTGCTGTTGCTGCCTTCCTCTGCGCTGTCTTACTTGATCTCTTCTTTGCTTCTTGTGTATTCTAGACCCCGAGATTAGATCATCCCCTTGGTCTAAATTTCCCTCTGCAACTGAAACACTTGAGAATTCTTAACAACCCCGCCCTAGAATCTCAGCTTAGCTTCAGTGCTCTACCTCTGTGTGTCTTACAAATGACCCCAAGCCTTTCCTTTATACTTTTCTCGTTGACAAATCAACGACCAAGATTAAATCTTTAATCAATGGCTAAGATTTAAAGAAAGCTTGATCTGTGTGACTTAAGACAATTTCATCACATGTTTAATTAAATTCAATTAAATTATTTAAGTTCCCTAAGTTTTAACTTAGGAAATACATTAAAATAATTAATTAATTTAAGATCTCCTAAACTAGACGAAATTTCCCAAATCCATTTCTGGGTCTTGTAGATCAGGTGAACTCTAGTCCTTCCTCAAAATTTGGGACCTAGAGCACAATTGATGCTACCCCAAATACATAAAATCTCAACACTCCCTCTTAGCTTCTTCTTTGATCGTCTGACCAAACTGCAAGTTTCCTTTGGCAAGAAACTCTCTGAGAAGCTGATCTCTTCCCAAACTTTGTCACTTGTGCTAAGGTTAAAAATCTGAAAACTTCAGAAGTTTAACCCCACTAGGTCTTCGGAATTTCTGCAGACTTTTTCTGGAACTGACAGATTCAGATCTGAATCGCACTGGCTGGCTTCAGACCTAACCAGCACTGTTTCTAAGTTGTTTCTGTGGAGTAATTGCGTGGGCTTGCTAGGACACAGCGCTAGACAGTGTCACCCTTCCCTCTGCGTGAATCTCCTCCTGAAAACTACACTGTCCTTTCAGATCTGCTTTTCTGTTGCCTTTCCAGCTGCTTTCTGCAGCTAGATCCTTCAGATTCTTTCTGAAATTGCTCTGATACCATGTAGAAATTTATGAATCTTAATTTTTATGCAGAAATTATTTATGTTAATCCGGTTAAGCTTTTCCTACTTATACAAGTTATCAACTGAATAAATTCAAGTTAACACCAAAGCAAAACACATAACAAATCTCTACCAATTCAGATCTAGAATAAGCACATGCACACATAGACAAAGTGACAGTTATTTCTGGACAAACTGTCCCCGGAAAAACCCAATGTGGTAAAACCGGTCTCTGGCTGCTGGAGGGCTCTATTATTAAGAATATTTCTGAATACACAACTCTGGGTTCCAGATCCAGAAAGGCCTATAGAGAAAAATCTAGATCTGCAGCACCTGGCTGATCTAAGACCAACAATACTGACTGATCCACACCCTCAAACGAGATTTACAAAACTCAGCCAGATATAGGCCTAGAAACCCCAGATCTTCCCCTGAAAGACACTGCATCAGCCTCTGAAGGCCTCCAAATGCTTAGCGCTGTCACTGGAAAGGACTGCGTTACCCCAGACTGGGTGATGCAGTCACTACGCTGCCCCTAAGGGTCTCTACGTAACCCCTGAAGGGTTTCCTAAAAATCACGCTATCCTTCTTGCTGCTGCCGTCTGTTGCTGCTGCTGCTGCTGCTACTGCCGTCTGCTGCAGCTACCGTTTACTGCTGCTGCTGCTGCCTTCCTCTGTGCTGTCTTTCCAGATCTCTTCTCTGCTTCTTGTGTATTCTAGAACTCGGGATCAAATCATCCCCTTGGTCTGAATTCCCCTCTCTGCAACTGAAACACTTGAGAATTCTTAGCAACCCCGCTCTAGAATCACATCGTAGCTTTAGTGCTCTGCCTCTGTGTGTCTTATAAATGACCCCAAGCCTTTCCTTTATACTTTTCTCGTTGACAAATCAATGACCAAGTTGAAATCTTTAATCAATGGCTAAGATTAAAAGAAAGCTTGATCTGTGCAGTTAAGACAATTTCATCACATGTTTAATTAAATTAAATTAAATTATTTAAGTTCCCTAAGTTTTAACTTCGGAAATACATTAAAATAATTAATTAATTTAATATCTCCTAAACTAGATGAAATTTCCCAAATCCATTCTGGGTCTTATAGATCAGGTGAACTATAGTTATTCCTCAAAATTTGGGACCTAGAGCACAACTGATGCTACCCCAAATACATAAAATCTCAACACACCACTCCACCACCTTCGAACCTGCCATCTTGAGCTACATCCTAGCCATCGCACCAGATCTGCCCTTCTAACCGCCTCTATTCGCCATCAGCGTGTCGTTTGATTATACTATCACACACAAAATTGTAGTCCATAACGCCTTATTTTTTCATTGCCCGTCTAACAATTATATCTGTTGGGCTATTGTCACCGACTCCTTGTGTGTATGTACTCCACTACTATCTAATTGACTCATCTAAAAATCACGATGTTACAAGAAATCACCTTTTAAAAACAAGAAATCTCCTTTTAAAATTACGACACTCTAAACAATCTCAAAAACGATTTTCGATATCTAAGGTTCATAAATCTATTCTTGAAATAAATAAAAATTACTTTATATATATTTATATATATTAACAGGGGATTTTTGAAAGTTAAAGGAAAGTAAATATGTATATATATAAAAGTTCAAGTTGATTAAAATAAGTTCATTGAAGTTTTCAAATTCCAACTAAAAAAGGGGAATTATGAAGCGCATATAATCTGACAAGGATTCAAAGCATATTATTTAGAAAAAAATATTTAATATTCAACAAACAAAATGGAATCAATCTTTGATGAAACGGAAATTGAATGCAAATCGGAAATGAAAGAGGGAAGATTTCCTAAAAATTATAGTATATGTGTCTATTCGCTAATTTAAATCAAAGGGTCACTTGCGGGAAAGGAAGTTCTCATATCTATTGATCTTACTCAAAAGAATAATTATGTTAGTACTGAATGTGCTAACCAATTAGTGATCCCTGAATCAAATATAACTGAAACAAATTCATTTCATGCAAATGACAAACAATACGATATAGGGAATTTACACCTAAATATTGGGGAGTATTCCTTTGTCTCGCAATTCATCGTTAAAACCTTATTTTGCAATGATAGTGATATAGTTTTGGGTTCGCTTTGGATGGAATCACTAGGTCATTCATCCTTAATATAAAAAATAAGTTTTTGACATTCTCCTACAAAAAGAAGAAAATAACGCTGCAGGACGTTAACTTGAAGCCAAATTTCGTAATGCTTGAAGACGTACAAGGAATTTCAAAAGTAATTTTCCAAGAAGGTAAAAAGGTGATACAAAATATGCAAAAGGAAATTGACAAAATCACCACTAACAAGAATGAAGAGGTTGCTCGCCTTAAGGACCACAACGAAAAATTACTAACGCAAATCAAGAAGCTGAAGAAGGATAAGAAGTCATTAGAAAACAGGGTACAACAATTTGTCGAAAAGGAATCATCGAAACCTTAAAATATAGAAATTCAAGTTGAAGAAAAAAAACGAACATTGATCCAGTAAATGTCACAATTCAAGAAGAAGGCAAGCAAGTTGCAAAAGATACAAACTAAGGTGTTGCAGTTCAGACGAGGAACATTCTAAGTGAAGGTTCTGTAACCAACTCAATAACATCCTCGCCAGAAGAAAACCAAAGAAGTCAACCCAAAAAAATTCCCTATCGACATCCAAATCACGGAAGCAACCAACTCGACTGAGCTATGTATTTGGAACAGAAACAAGCTGATATTCTAAAAAATACTAATGTTGGTGCAATCCGCTCATGTGATAACATGTCGTCACAAGTTGCCAGTCATCGTAAGATTCCACAGAAGATTGATTTAGGATGGTTTGATCCCTTCTCAGTGCGACAATTTTGTTTGTCACTTAGAGGATCATATCAACTTGTATCGACAAGGATGACTACCCCGAGACGAGAAGATGTTTGTAGCAGGAACAAAAATCGAGGCCTTTCATCAACAAGCTTTGAGGACAAAGCTTTTTGAGGAGGAAGACAATGTAATGAATAAAATAATGTAAATAATGATTAATTAGTTAATTAGTAATTAGGCAGAAAGGGCATGTCTGATAAGACATGAACTTTCGTGAAGAGGCACCTGCCTAGGTATATAAGCAGGCCTCATCTGTAATTCTCAATCATCTCATTCATCATACTATCTAATATAATATTTGTATCCTTATGGATATCTTTGTATTCCAAGTCTTCTGGAGTATTTAACTTGAGAAGGAACTTTGTTCACTTCAGCCAGCTCAAGTTTGTTAGAGCGCTGCGCAGGTTCTTACCTCTCGTCTTATTGCTTGACAATTGTGTCATTGGAGACACTCTAAAAACAACACATAAATTGCACTTCTAAGAAACAACTCTGATTGATTGGATTGTCACTGCCATGCCTGGCAACTGTGTCAAAATGTTGGGCTGTATTAATCACTGTCAAATGACTAAACAATACACATTAATTATCAATCCAGGGACATCTTTTTATTCCAATGATAGTTGCACTGTCTGTGGCGATACACCCAACCAGAAGCAATTCCAAAGAAAAGAAATCGTCGCTGAAGTAAACGCTGGAAGTAAATCACTCATGTAGAAATAAAAGGATCTACAAGACTGGAATCACATTTCAATTAATCTGTTCTAGCACGCCACACAACAAGTATCCAACTGGTATCTCTAATATCACATGTGTAACAGCATACAAAGTATTGAAATTGAAGCGGATATATTCATAGCTGAACATCAACAACAACACTCTACTGATACATAAACTGAAATACAAATACATACATACAACTACTTTAATCACTGCAATCCCTGCTAAGAAGGAGGACCCTTCCTCCCTAGCAGGGCACAGGTAGAGGAAGAACTTTAACGGAAACTAAATCGAATAACACATGTAGCAACAATAACTGGATAATTTGTATTAATCTGAACACAATTACAGAGCCAAAATAATGCTGTTCTCCGCTAACCTTTCGACCTCTAGGGCCGAGAAATATATAGTGGTTACATCTCAGAAAATCAAGGGATAGATTTGTCATGAGAATCTCATGATTCTCATGCTGATCGAAATAGAACTCATATAGTTATATCCACTTCCTAATAAAGTTCTAACTAGAAAATTATAGATTACAATCAAAACCGCCCTTAGGCTGTTATCCAAAAATACAATGCTAAACAACTTCTACAGCTATCATAATAGAACCACAACTGTAGTGTAACAGCTAAAGGACAGGTTAGCAACAGGTGTTGACGAGATCCAGTCAGCAGTACAACTGTATCAGCAGTTCGCCAGCGGGTCTGTAACAGCAGAGTGTAACAGCAGTTCGCCGACGGGTCTATAACAGCAAGGTGTAACAACATTGCTTCACTGTAACAACACCCCCTTAACTGCTCCTGTGGACCTCGTGCTCGAGATCTTTGGTGCCATAAATGACATCTGGAAAGACAACACAAAGACCATAGATCTTCTCCAAACATTCATTGTCAGTTAGTCATAAAAAGGCACGATATATCATAGTAACTGATGAATTGGCAGAGTAATAAAAGCAAGGTGAAACAACACAAGTTAGGATAGAAAGGTAGGAAAAAGAGACAAAGATACTCCCATTGGTTATAGTTATGAGGCAAAATAGGGAAAACAAGTGTAGGAAAATTGTACAAAAATGGCACCCAACACTAGGTAGCTTGATCCCCATCAAAATAATCTCAACTGTTGATAAGAATTTGATCATATTTTAATCTCTGTTGTCGAAAATATTTATTTTAAGGAAAATTTCAAATATCACTTCAAACCTCTTTTTTATTAATCCAAAAATTAATTTTTTGAATTAGTTTCCTCAAAAATATGACTTTGACTTAACCACCAAGGTCCAAGGGCTTAATTTCTTTTAAAATATCAATTTTTGCCTTGTTGGGGGATCTCCAAAATTTGACTTTTCTTTGACCTACAAATTTTTTGATTATTTTCCACTTGGAGAAATTTTGATTTCTCTATAATTGTTTTTGACTCTAAATTAATTAATTTTATGGCTTAGGATTTAATTTTAATTTAGCCAGAAAAATTAATTAACTGACACAAGAGGGAATTAATTTTTTTTCCACCCAAAAATACTTTAGCCATGGTGTCTAAATATGAGGGACCACACACTAAAATATTTTTTACATTAGATATTACAAATAATTCAACCCTCAAAGGGGGAATACACCTTTACATATAGACTCTCAATATAATTACCCAATTCTGTGTCACAATATGATCTAGTATAGACCAATTGATGTGTAATAAAATAATTTAGTCAAATAGCTTAAATTATTCCCAAATTACTTTTACAAAGATTCGATATAACTCTAGGACTCTCCTAAGACCTTGTCAATGAATTCCAACCTAGCTTTGTGGTTTAAGCTAGAAGAAAAACTCTGCTGATTATCCGTGTTTAAAAACACACCCGATTCAGGGAGGTTAAAAAACTTGGATAAAATTCGTCGCCAAAATCAAAGACTTACCTAGATGTTGTTACATAAATATATGGTCATACTGGCATCATTTACAATATAACTTGCAGAAATTAGGTTTATACAATGATACAATGTGGCTGGCTGATGATTCTGATCTTCGAAAAATTTTGTACACTGATTCTTTGGACTTGTGGCAAAATGGGTACAAGAAGTTGTAAATTTGGACTTCAGATATCGATGACTGAGTCTGGCTCGTCACTCTTTACTGTTTTGGAGTACTTTAAATTTACTTTTTCAGACTGATGGGAATTATTTTCTGGATTGTCCATGTAGAGTAAGTCATTAATCTATGATTCATGTCCATGTGTATGAGTCGAAACTGACCAATTTATCATGATTTTAAATAGCCCACTTAGCAGTCATTACATTGGGTTATGCTCTCAGGGGTGAAGAAGTGGGATGGAAACTATTGAAATGAAGCACATTGCATCCCTTATTTTTCTGTTATTATTTGCTGTATTTTTGACTCGTGTTGACCTAGTTTAGGCATTAGCAGACATTAGTATAAGTTCTCTCTTTCTTTCTTTCTTTCATGAATGCATAAAGGAAGTTGGTGGAGAAAGAGAATAAGAGATCTATATCATGGATAGTGACTTTGTTAAGCTAGGATCAGCAGTATCTTCCCCTGGTTAACTGTGTTACTGTTGAATGTATTTTTCAATAATTACAGTTTTTCAGTGATAAACTTTATTTCTTTTCTATCTTATATTGTATCTACCACCATAAACCATCCTATGCGTCATTACATGGGAGGAAATTCCGAATTTTTTACGAATTGATGGGATTTTAAAAAATAGCTCCATTTTCATGGTGAACTAGTTGTATCCTGTGATTTGACAAACCAGGAATTCGATTTATGGAAGAGCACTTTACCCAAGGAGCAGCAGGATTCTGCTGTTGGTTATTTCACTGTAATTCGAAGGCCAAAAGACTCATTTTTTAATTATATGCCATCACATATGGAGTTATCAACAGTAAATCAGCTCTGCGACGTCAAGTCTTTCAATGCCCAAAATCTTTTGATTGTGCCGTACTCAATAGAGTATGAAAGTTATTTGAAAGATGCAGCTGGATTGTTACATAAAGCTGGAAATGTTGCCGACACACCAAGGTATGGGGTGCTTTTTATACTTGCATAATATTCACTTTTTCTGTGTAATGAACTATATCTTGTGATATGATCGGATGAATGGGAATGCATTGTTTTCTGCTTACAGTTTGAAGAGGTTGCTGAAAGCTAAGGGTGATGCATTCCTTTCAAATGACTACTATGAGTCAGATATAGCGTGGATGGAACTGGTGAGCATAACTTTTTTCATGTATGAATCGATTTGTTCAAGGTTTGAAAGAAGGCTCCATCGAAATATGTTTGCTCCACTTTATTTCTGTTTATTATTTAGACAATTTTTATCGTTTGATAATATATATTTGAAGCAATTTATAATATCTTTTAATACACATGCGCAGCTTAAGTATTGAAAACTTATTTTATCAGGTCTTTACTGAATGGGAACCATAAAAAAATGCTTATAACAAGCTAATCTATCTTCTTCAGAGTGTGCCAAGTTATGCCTGTAGTTGCACAAGTTGCTTCACTGGAATTTTCATTCGTTTGAAGCCACTCAGGCAAAAGAAAACGGTTGGATCTTAATGTGAAATAGCAATTTTGATAGTTTGACTTATTGGCTTTCTACTAAATTCGTAGAAAGATTAAAATACCTTGGATGTATCTTACTGCATTTACTCATTGATGTAAGATTCCTGCATGGAATGCCCAAATTTTTTGCCACTAAAATCTGTGAGTTTCACTGAGTTTGTCATTGATGAGTTTTGTCAAACAGTGTAGGAGCATATGGCTGCAGGTTCATTTATCTTTAATTTAATTTCAAATGCTTAAGCACAGTGCTGGTAAAACACCCCCAGACTTTCCCAAATAGCAAGATATACTCCAAATTAAACTCAGCAAGGAATACATCAACCAATGTGCACCACACAATAGCAAAATGGGCATTTTATACCATTAAAATCAACTCAGAATTACAGAGTGATACACCATTAATTAATGGACTGATAAGGTAGATGATACAACATGATAAAGCAAATAACCTGATTATATCTCTGAGATAAGATGACAGTTGCCCCTTCCAGCAACAATGATGACACTACTCTGCCACTAGCTTTGATATTTAAATTTTACACCCAGCAATTACCCAGCAATTGATATAACACTAACTCTGCTCCCACCAAGTTGCACACAACCTAGAATGGTGACTGATATAGGTAAGTCACATTCAGCCCTTTGGTATGGACGTTACTGTTGGAAATTGGAACTAGTTCCGGTCTTCATAATGGTGATGATGTCGTGACGTGATGTAATCATTGTACTTGTCAAAAGAAAAGAAAAGAAAATATTTATTTTGTAAAAGAAAAATCATTTATTGTAAATGGGTTTGGTCCTAAGTTCAAGCACCCATTGAGTGCTATAGGGTTTTAGTGCAAAGTCAAAGTCAAGGTCATGATGAAGAGAACCTTTGAGGGCTCATGTATCAACGTAAAAGAAATTTATTTTATGTAAAATTCATGTCTAGAAACCTCCAAGGATCAGGTCAGTTATCCATGAAAGTCGGCCTAGATGAGGCCCTTGCACCCACATGAAATGCTATATAAAGATGAGCCTTCGTCCTCCACATGACACAGATGAGGAGTTCGTTTTCTCTGAAGTGATCTGAGGCAGAAATAATGGTGCGTAGAAAAAGAAGGCAGCTAGCATAGAAGGGTTTCTTTCTCTTGGACAAATTTCTCTCATGTGTGCTCGCACATGCGAGTTCCTCAGATCTGAAGGCAGAGAATTCTTTTTTTGGTGGCTGACCTGATCCTTGGTTTGGTGAGTTGGCCTTGATTAGCGGTCTTGGAAGTCTTCATTGAAATTCTATAAGTTCTCTGGGTTTTCCCCATTTGGAGGGGTTTTTCCCTGGCTTGGAGCCTATCTTTGGTGTTCTCTTGTTGTTTTGTGATCTTTTATGTTTGGCATTTATTTGATGATGAAAATAAGACAAGACTGATGATAATGAAGTAATATGTCACAATTAAATGTCAATGTTTAAGAGAAATCATGTAATTAACTTACCCTAATGAAAGCCCTAGATTTTTCAATATGGTATCAAAGCTTGGTTCGTTGACTTAAGGGAATATAGAGGGTCATATCATGGCTTCAAGTTGTCAAATAAGAGAAAAGAGAAAAGGGTTTTGAGAGCATTTAATCTCTGTTTCAAGGGACTGAATAGGCAAGGAAGCAACACTTTCAATACCGAATTCATTGAAGAAGAGATCGAAGTCCTGAGCACATTTGTTAGCCCTATCCACAGAAATAAGACCGCAGGCTTCACAAGGAAGAGCGAGGCTCTGTTCTCTAGGTCCGAAGGGCTAAAATCCTGGAAACTTTATTTAAGGTCTGAAATTATTATTATGAATATCTGTGTAACCTCAGATCTGAAATTGTTCTGAGTACTTAGTCATGATTCTTTTGAGCCAACGGAGAGTCTAGATCTCAAATATCATTGAAACTGCTTTGATAAAATGAACTGAGACTCCTTTTGAAAGGTTCTGGGCATATGTGTATATAGTAGGGGGCCTAACGTAAAGCTACAATCATCATACTTAGGCGTAAAGTACAAGGCTACAGTCACATTGTAAAAGGAGCCAAGACTCCTACGATATCTCTGGGAATTAGCAGAGTGTGACAAGCTTAGATATTGAAAGAATCTGAAGATTGAATTATTTGAGGCTTGTCATCCATAGAAGAAGAATCGAAGTATTGTATGCCTCAGTCATCCTTGAAAAATATCACAGTAGTCTTGTACATGTTTTCTTCAGTAGTATAAGAGACCAAGAATTGAAGTTAGAACGTAGTTTTGTAATCTATGTATATAGTACGCGAGCTTGAACATCAGGCAAGGAGCTGACATGTGGAGATCTTCCCAGTAAACATAAGGAAGCCGACCATGAAGGAATCTTTGTGATTTAAGGAGACTCTAGCCTCAGACATCAAAGATAAAATTATTTAAGCTTGTTGTTGTATAAGCTTTCTTGTAATTAGAAGCAGCCCTGAGTAAGAAAGGAGACAGTCCTATGTATTGTTACATAAATGAAGATGAGTACTTCTTTACATCGTTCTGAGCACATTCATATTTAGACAGTGACAAAAACTTCATCATTGTTTGTCAAGGGTATGCATTTTTTTGGAAATCTTGCATCTTGAGCTACACTTTTTGATCGGTATATATCAATGCCTTTGGAAACTCTTTGTGTCTCAGTCTCCTCCCTGTAAGTCCAAATTCTGAGCAACATCCAGTATATATCAGTGTTTCAAAGTTCCCTAACCAGAGGGTCAATGTCTCCAACAAGTGAGTTCTGTCTATCTATTGCAGTAAAAGCTTGAGAAATTTCAATCTTGAAGGCAGAGGAGAAGGTATTGCATTGTAAGCAGCATCAGAGGAAAACATTGTGATCTTCCATCAGTGAGAAGAAAGGAATTCAGTCTATATTGGATGAGGCAGTCTACTACAGTGAAGGCCAAAAAGGTTGCTAGCAGCTAGAAGAGCATGGCATCCAATGACAGACCCTATAGCAGCCTCCATGTTCATAAAATACAGAGATACGTAATTATGAAGTATGTATGGTATATTTATCAAGGGTTTATCAAGAAATGGCTTAGGGTTAATTGCTTATTTGGTTCTATGGTTTGTAGTGGTTTTAATATCTAAGATTGTAAACCCTAGATGGTTCATGAGAAACCCTAGTGATGAGAAATTCTAATCCTAAGTTACTTGTTCCCTATGTGTTGATCTCTAGGGTTTGTAAGTAGTCTAGGGCATATAATAAACCCTAGTGCAAAATGAAGAGGAGGATAATCTGATTTTTCTGAGATCTAGGGTTTGTACTTAGAAACCCTAGAATTCATTCATTGCTGCATGAAAACCCTAGATTGACAATTTGACTTCATGCTTTTGGTGTCGTATACTTTGCTTGGTTGTATTTGTCAATGAGTATTGTAGGTACAACATGAAGAAAGCAAAGTAAGAAGTATGGCTAAGTAAAGCAGATTCTTTGGTTTGACAAGCATGATGGAAGATTGGAACTGTATGAACCCTGAAGACGGTAATCAAGTTGTACCCTTGATGTATTGTTGCCTAGCTGAGAAGGTCTTCATGAGGAACTAATTAATGAAAGGAAAGGATTAATAGTCGCTTACAAAAAGGATTCGTTGAACATAAACCAAATGCATGTTATAGCAATCATCTAGTTGGTATGAAGGCCACGCTACAAAAGGATCACTCAAGGATCCTCCTTGGTGATGTCATGGAGTGATTTCTTCGTCTTGAGAAGAATGACCATGATAGTATCACGGTTATTGTTTACTTTGTCTATCTTGAATCAAGGCTTCTTAGGAAGCTTGCTGGTACAATTGTAGCATGTTGAAATCTCATCTTGAAGGTGAGGAACAATTTGTAGAAGTCTAGATGAACGACTGACATAATGCATGAATTGGGATTCGTCTATTAGATCATGTCTCCAGTTTGCAGGAAAAGCAGGTTGCAGGATCTTTACTTGGCTTCATTGATATGTTTTGAACTCTTCCGAATGAAGAAATGATGCTAGTAGAAGACCATCCGATATGATTTCGTGAAAAGTTCTGCTGAAGATGATTGAAGGAAAGCCATAATATTGATAAGGACATGTGACTCTGATAGTTTATTATGATTTTGCACGATCCTGATTCATTTAAGAAAGAACATGTAACATATATGACATGATGATGACTCAATTCCATGAGTTGGATAGATGACTTTGGCACTTGGTCCAAAGTAGCTGATATACTCCACGATGGTAGATGTGGTAGCAGGATGCAGATGACTCGATAACCATGTCTTGGTGGATTACTTTTTGGATGTTCAGAGGGAGCCATGTTCGAGCTCTATGGTGATTGGTTCGTGAAGATGCCACTGATGTAGGTTGATAATATGGAAACTGATGGTATACCCTGTCTTGATGATGATGTTGTATTTAAAGAGGGCTCTGGAAGGTTAAAGCTCGCACGTGTGATGATGATAGAGCCTTGAGAGCTACTGTCATGATCTTGAAGATCATAGTAGCTGATGATGGATAGTTCTCCCTAGATGAGAGGTAGCTCTTCCCTTGTTAAGAAGGAGTGATAGATAGGGTTCTCTGCTTCATGTGTCATGCACTAGACCAAGACTAGCAACCGTTAGTCTTAGTGAAGGCCATGAGGAGAGAATGGCGTCCGAAAGATTTTGTAAGCATCTGAGACATATACTCCTTGAATATTTGGAATCCAAGATAGGAAGTAGTCTGGTGATCGACACTCTTTGAGGATCTGACATGGTATCCAAGACAAGAGTGGTCGAAGAGGACCAATATTCTTTGAGGATTGGGAATCCAAGACAAGAATAATCCTAAAGGGACATACTCGTTGAACATCGGTGTGGGGTATGTGCCTTGAGAGGTAGTGTGGTGTCCCACGTAAAGTCTCCCAGCATTGTGCTTTGATCTATTGAGAGATAGAGCTTGTTAGTCAAGGCCTTGCTATGTTGATAATGCTGGTTGTATATTGATTATAATGTTGATGCTTAAGATGGCTTACCAATCTGACTCTTATGAGAACTTTTCAATGGAAGTACTGTCCTTGTACCTGTGATCAATTATGAATACCTTCCTAGTTAAGAGGAAGTGATGGAAGTTGTAACTAGTTTTGGTCTTCATAATTGTGATGATGTGATGACTTGATGTATCATGTAATCATTGTACTTGTCAAAAGAAAAGAAAAAGAAAATATTTATTTTGTAAAAGAAAAATCATTTATTGTAAATGGGTTTCTTGCCCTTGGGTTTGGTCCTAAGTTATAGCACTAATTGATTGCTATAGGGTTTTAGTTTAGAGTCAAAGTCAAGGTCATGATGAAGAGAACACTTGAGGGCTCATGTATCATTGTAAAAGAAATTTATTTTATGTAAAAGTCACGTGTAAAAAATTAAAACCTCCAAGGATCAGGTCGGCTAGCCATGAAAGTCGGCCTAGATGAGGCTCTTTCACCCACATGAAATGCTATATAAAGAGGAGCCTTCGTCCTCCACATGACACATATAAGGAGTTCGTTTTCTCTTAAGTGATTTGAGGAAGAAATAGACGTGCGTAGAAAAATAAGGCAACTAGCGAAGAAGGGTTTCTTTCTCTTGGATGAATTTCTCTCATGCCTGCTCACACGTGCAATTTCCTCAGATATGAAGGTGGAGAATGTTTTTATTGGTGGCTCAACCTATCCTTGGTTTGGTGAGTTGGTGTTGATTAATGTTCTTGGAAGTCTTCATTGAAATTCTATAAGAAGAAGTTCTCTAGGTTTTCCCCATTTGGAGGGGTTTTTCCTTGGCTTGGAGCCTATCTATGGTGCTCTCTTGTTGTTTTATGATCTTCCATGTTTGGCATTTATTTGATGATGAAAAGACCAAAATAATGATGATAATGAAGTAATAATATGTCGCAAATAAATGTCACTGTTTAAGAGAAATCATGTAATTAACTTACCCTAATGAAAGCCTCATATTTGTCAACAGGTACATCCCGCAGATACGCACTCTAGCCTAGAATGCAATGGTCACAACAAAAGATAACTCTTTCTGTTCCTCAGGACAACATTTGTCTTTCTTTCCCACGTAATCTTTGGCTGCACGCAACCCCAATAGCATAAGGAACACAACCAGTGAAGAGGGGAAGGAACATGGCCCAAGTATGCTCAAAACTCGTCCCCACTAATTGTTGATTTTATAGCATCTGGAAGTGTTCCAAGTCTCAAATTTGGTGGAGAGGCTTGGACAAACATTATCCAGAGAACCCAGAAATCGTTTATGGAAATTCCACTCAGATCTTGCTTTATTAAAATAATTAATTATTTTAATGTGGACCTAAGTCTAAACTTAGGGAAATTAAATAATTAAAGGGTATTAATAAGGATAGTGTGAATCTTCTAGAAAACGAAGATCAATGTGAAAATTTCTGAATCTTTACACTTTATGCAGAATTATTTACTTTTAATCTGGTTATGCTGCTCCTACTTAGATAAGTTATTCACTGAATAAATTCAAGTTAAAATTCAAGCAAAACGCATAATAGATCTTCACCAATTCAGATCTAGAACAAGTTCATGCACACATTGACAAAGTGACAGTTCTTTCTGGACAAATAGTCCTCGGAAAAACCCAATGCGGGAAAATCGCTCTTCTCGCTGCTGGAGGGTTTTATTATTAAGAATTTTCTGACTACAACAAGCTCGGGTTCTAGATCTGGAAAACCTGACAGAGAAATAATAGATCTACATCTCACTGGTTGATGTAAGGCCAAAATAATGACTGATCCACACCCTCAAACAGGATTTACAAGACTCAGCAAAAATTCGGGCCTAGAAACCCCAGCGCTGCTCCGAAAAGCTTTTGCGTCAGCCTTTGAAGCCTCTGCGTCCCTCCGCGCTGCTCCGGAAAGGGCTGCGTTACCCCAGACAGGGTGACACAGTCCTTATGCTGCCCCTTAGGGTCTCTGTGTAACCCCTGAGGACTTCCTGCAGAAAATCAGGCTGTCCTTGAGGGACTGTGCAGCACCTGCGTAGCACATTTGCTGCCCTTCCTGCTGTTGCTCTCCTGCTTCTTTGTGCTGCCTCTCTGAGCTGAACTCTGCCTCTTGCTGATTCTAGACCTTGGGATCAGATCATCCCTTTGGCCTAAATTCCCCTCTCTGCAGTTGAAACACTTTTGAGAATTCTTAGCAAACCCGCCCTAGAATCTCAGCTTAGCTTCAGTGCTCTTCCTCTGTGTGTTTTTACAAATGACCCCAAGCCTTTCCTTTATACTTTTCTCGTTGGGAAACCAACGACCATGATCAGATCTTGAATCAATGGCTAAGATGAAAAGAAAGTTTGATCCATGTGACTTAAGACAATTTCATCACATGTTTAATTAAATTCACTTTAATTATTTAAGTTCCCTAAGTTTTAACTTAGGAAATACATTAAAATAATTAATTAATTTAATATCTCCTAAACCAGATGAAATTTCCCAAATCAATTTCTGGGTCTTGTAGATCAAGTGTACTATAGTCCCTCCACAAAATTTGGGAGCTAGAGCACAACTGATGCTACCCCAAATACCAAAAATCTCAACACTCCCTCTTAGCATTAAGGGTGTGCTCTAGCAATACATCACACTATGCATTACAAGACTTTGAGTACTGGTTCTGTGCTGCTAATGCATTGCCTGCTGCCACTCAACTTTGCACTCCTGCTGCCATTTTGTACTGCTGCCCATGACTCTGCCACTGCCACTGCAACCTCTGTACTACACCTCCCTCTCAATATGCTGCATCTGTGCTGCTCATAGCACTTCCACTATTGATTTGCTGCACTGCAACTTCAGTTGTTGAGAGAAACAACAGAATCTCCTGCCCAATCTTTGATAGACAAGTCAGATGGGCTGCATCGTCATCACTGAAGCTCCATAGGCTACAGATTTGTGCTGGCATCTGAAGGACGATGCACAGCTACAGCTCTGCACTGCGTAAGCAGCCTCCCTCTGCACTACTGAAGTCACATCAACCCCTTGTGATCAAATCTCTCACGCTTGTAATATTCCCTTTTTTAGTATCACCCATGACAGGGCTAGGAGGGACTTCCAGAGTTAGGAGCAGACAGGTCACAGGTACAGATTGGTGCTATTAGTGGGCTCAAGAGCTTTTCGGAGGAGTTTTGAGGAGTTTTCATGGTGTCCAGAGGCATTCGCTTGATATACTCCATCATCCGAGTGGTTTGGCTTTCGTTACGATGCATTCCGATAACTTTCGGAAATTTGAGTTATTTCTGGGCTTAACTCAGCTGATTACACTCAAGGTGGTATTCCGGGAGGAATACATGATGGAACACCTTAGTGTAATAGCTCATTGGAACCAGGATGAGGATACCTACATGGTGGGACAGTTAGACACAGATTTCAGTGACCGGAGGAGGCGTGGTAGCCGATTTACCCTTTTCTGCATTAAAAAGGAATATTTTAATAAAAGGGAACAGTGCTCCATGAATAAAATAATAATAAAATAATGCTCTAGAAGGCTCCAAGAGATCTATAAAAGAAAGGGAGGAGGCCATTGGGATATATCTTTGGAGTAGATCATTTTCTTGTGTATGAGAGGTTTGAGAACGTGGTTCTCTACTTCAACCGTAGCCCCAGGACGGAAACCCTCGGGTGATTTGTGAGTATTGGACGGAAACCCAATACCCTTGAGGAGGTTTCACTCAGAGATCTCACAGTGCTTCAGTGGAGTTTGGAGAGGTCAGTTTTGCTGTAGCCGATTTGCAACAGTCACCTTGCTGAGCCATCTACATCATTGCCAGCGTCATTCATCAGTTGGGCCAGAGATCTTTCTGGGTTTTCTCCGCTTGCTTGGCAAGCTCAGGTTCCGCTGTTCCTTTATGTTGATGTACTTTTTATCATGGATTAATAAAATGGCTCAGTGATTTTATCAGCATCCATTGTGTTCTATCAGTGGATGTGTGTATATTTCGATTTATTTTGCTGCTTAAGTTTATTTATGCAATTTTAGATAAAATATCCCATTTGGGATATTACAGTGGTATTAGAGCCTTGGTCTTGCCTCAGCTTACGGATTTTTCTCAGTTTCCAGTTACAGTGGTTATTAAGAGTTTTGCTAGAGGATGTTCGAGGGGTTGAATATTTGGTGCCAATTTTTTTTTTTTTTTTCTCAGCCAATGTTATGTATATTTTATTATTTATTAATTAGATTTAGTTATCTTAGGTTATTAACTGAAAAGGCATGATCAAAGATCATGCCTCTTCGCCAAGGGACACCTTGAGGCTATATTTAAAGCCTAGGCGATCCCTCATTGTAATCATCTCTTATCTTCATCATTAATAATATATATTTATCAAGTTTGCCAGAGTTTTTACACTCCATTGGTATCGGAGCCATCGCTCTTCTGGATCTGTGTGATCATCAGGCTAAAGAATTCAAAGGAAATTTCAGAATTTTTTTACCAATTTTCTGTAGATTTTTTTTCTGCCATCACTCTCATGAACTAAAATTTGGACGGATAGTGAAGTAAGGTCCGCTAGTCATACTTACGAAAAACATAGTCTGTTAATGGTTATAAAAGCAAGTCGTCGTCTGACCAGAAGCGGAAATAACGTGAGAATCCAGAATCATCTGACCAGAATAAGGAAATAACACAAGTCGTCGTCTGACCAGAAGCGGAAATAACATGAGAATCCAGAATCGTCGGCCACAGACAAATGCTACAAGTCGTCATTGAGTCAGAAAAATCACGAAACGAATCGAAGCGACTTTCCTCTGAAACATCGGAACCTCATTCGGGCAGAAAAAAAAAAAAACCCTACACGATGACGAAGAGAAAGGGTCATTAAGCATGGATAAAAGATCAGAAAAAGGTGTTTAACCAACTTCGTGTAGTAGGAGGAACCAGACTGTAAAGTTCATTCAGGTTACTCATCTTCACTGGCCGAAAAACAATTTTTTCAAAACTACATAATAAAAATTAAAGGCAGGTTATTAATTGTCATATTATGAAACAATAAATATATATAAAAATCAGTTTGTATTTGTGACACACACATTATTAAAATCAAAATCGATTTATTTGACACGGGCACATTGTCACGGAACAATTTTTTTTTAATTATATAAAATATATAATATATAATTCAAATTGATAATTATATATATATATTATAATTATATAATTTATTTATATATATATTATAATTTTCATATAATAATTATATAATTAGATTATATATATTATATAATTTTTAATTAAAAATTATATATATATAATAATTATATAGTTTTAAAAAAAATTATTATTAATTAATTAATTAATTAATTCAAAAAAAAAAAAAAATTAATTAATTAAATATTAATTAATTAATTTTAAAGAAAAAGAGGAGAGAAACTGGCAGAAAGATATTCCCCACCTCATACACGCTCGATGTCTTCGTCAATGTCGATGGCGGAATTCCAGAAGAAATTGGGAGATCTTGAGAAACAAATCAATAATAATTCTGAAGAATTCGGGAAACAATTAGTCAATCTTGAAGGTTCAGTTGCAGGGCACTCAAACCACATCAAAAAGATTCATGATACAACAAATCGAATAGAAAGACAAATGTGGCTAAAGCATCACGAGGCCACAGAAAAGCTTAACGAAGCAATGAACAAGATGACAGAGCATAGCGAAGTAATGAACAATATGACAGTACTCTTCAATAAGCTAAATGATAAAATAGATAAGTTAAGTCAGACACAATCCCCAACATCTCCGAACAGGGAACCAAATCAACAAAACAATTCCGCAGATTCAGGGAACTCGGAAGAGCATCAGGAAAAACCGATTCCCCACATCATCAAGAAGATAGTAATGCGAGATTTTCAAAATAAGCAGCTCTGGAATGCATTTGCTAATCAATATCCCCTTCTTGTTCCACCAGTAGCATATCAACGAAGAGCCAAAATCGAGCTACCCAAATTTGATAGTAACGAAAAAAATAGCGTTGCATGGCTTAATAAAGCGGAGGAATATTTTGAGATTTATGACATTACTAGTGATGATGAAAAAATTAAACATGCATCCATGAAAATGGAAGGATAAGCATATAATTGGTATATGTGGTGGAAAAAGACGACGCTTGCTATCAGTTGGAGGAAATTTAAGGATGCATTCTTCAAACGGTTTCAAGGCATAAAAGAAGAAAAGTTCTTTTCAACATTTATCAAATTACGCCAAAAAGGAGATGTGGATGGACAGAAAAGAATGGGAGAGACCTTAACCTTACACAAAGTTTTAGCAGTTAAATGCAGAATCCTAAATTATCCTGATCAGTCTTACATCGGGACTTAAAATCCATATACAATAAGAGCTCGAACTTCATGAAATTACATCAGTAGAAGTAGCAAGGCAAAAAGCAAAAGCTGTTGAAAAGAAATTTGAAAGGTTATCTGGGTCAAAACCAGAAAGAGTATATTCGAGACGAAGGTTTTCTCAATCTACAAAAGAAGATAACATGAAATATGTTCCACCATGCCTTCGTGAAGGAGACAAATCTAACTTGGAAATACAAAGGATGAGAGAGGGAAAGTGGAAACGTTGTGGTGAAAAGTGGGACCCTAAGCACAAATGTGCTAATGGAAAAGAAAAAAATCTGTATAATTGTGAAGCAACTAATGATTCTAACAATGATGATTCAGATATAGAAGGAATATAATACACCCTAGAGTTCTCTCCATAAGTAGATTATGAAAGAATTCTGCAAGTGTCATTATCAGCCATGACAGGTATATCACAACCTCAGACACTAAAATTAAGAGGACATATTAAGAAAAACAAGGTAATGGTTCTCATCGACATTGGCAGCATGCACAATTTTCTAGATTCAACCATGGCCAAATGACTCAACCTCTTTACTTTTCCCATGCCTAATATGAAGGTAATGGTGGCTGATGGTAAGAAGATTGGGCAAGTAGGGAAATTCCATAAAGTCAAATTACAGATTAAAGACTTTAGTTTAGAATCTCCATTCTATGTCGTACCACTAGGAGGAGTAGATGTGGTCATAGGAATTCAATGGCTACAAACCTTGGGTACTTATTCTGCCAAACATCACAAGCAGTTTATAAGCTTTAAGTGAGAAGGGCAGAAGCACAAGTTATAAGGATTCCAAGCCCCAGAAAATCAAATTGTATCATCATCCTAGATGATGAAGATGATCCGAAAAGGAGCGCCAACCTATATAGTACAATGTCATCAGTTAGAAATGTAATCTACAAAAGGAACCATGAATAATCACTGAAGGTACAAGCACTAGTTCAGAAACATGAAAAGGTATTCCAAGACCTACCGATGAAAATGCCTCCTAATAGGGAAATCGAAAATACAATAGAAGTCAAGGCAGGATTAGACCCTGTTAACATCAAGCCTTATCGCTACCCACATCACCATAAAACTGAAATTGAGAAGATAATCCAAGACCTTTTAAAATGTGGGGTCATCTCAAAAAGCAAGAGTCCGTATGCTACCCTAGTTATATTGGTAAGAAAAAAATATGGATCGTTTCGGCTATGCATTGACTACAAAGGATTAAATAAGATAACAATTAAAAATAAGTTTCCAATTCCCTTTATCGATGAAATTCTAGATGAGCTAAACGGCACAAAATACTTCTCTAAATTAGGTTTAAGGTCAGGTTATTACCAGGTCAGAATTAGATTGGAAGATATATCAAAAACTACATTTCAAACACATGAAGGTCATTACGAGTTTAAAGTAATGCCCTTTGGGTTGAAAAATGCACCAGCTACGTTCCAAGCCACTATGAACGAATTATTTCGTCCATATCTTAGGAAATTTGTACTAGTATTTTTTGATGATATTTTGATTTATAGTAGAACTTGGAAAGAGCATTTGCAATACTTGGATAAAATTCTCACATTATTAGAAGATCATCAATTTTATGCTAAGAAATCCAAATGCACCTTTGGAAAAGAAGAAGTCAAATATCTGGGAGACATAATATCCCATGAAGGGGTAAAATTGGATCCTTCTAAAATTAAGGCTATAAGGGAATGGAATAAACCAGTGAGTATATCCAAGCTCAGAGGATTTTTAGGATTAACGGGATATTATCGAAGATTTATTAAAGACTATGAGCATAGAACTGCACCTCTTACGAATATTTTAAATAAAAATTTGTTTCAATGGAATGAGGAAGCAGTGAAATGTTTTGAATATTTGAAGGAATTAATGGCTAATGCACCAGTATTGGAAAATCCCAAATTTTATAAACCATTTATCATCGAATGTGATGCCTCTAGATTCGGTATTGGTGCATTATTAATGCAAGAAGGTCACCCTATTTCTTTTGAAAGCAGAAAGCTAAATAAACAAGAGCGTCTCAAGTCCACATACAACAAGGAAATGCTCGCAATTATGCATGCATTGGCCAAAAGGTGACAATATTTGTTAGGGAGTAAATTTTCCATCTGAACGGATCATAACAATATTCAGTATCTCCTTCAACAAAAAACACTCTTTAAAGAACAACAAAAATGGATCGAGAATATTTCCGCTTTCGACATGGAGATATTACATAAGAAAGGAAAAGACAATGTAGTAGCGGATGCCCTGTCCAGAAAAGATGAAGAATCAACACTACTTGCAGTTTTGGTTGTTGTGCCTGAATGGCTTAATGAGATTAGAAGTGAGTACGCCAAATATCCAGAAATGTTGGCTATAATCAATAATCTCCCAGGGAATTCAAAATTTGAGTGGAATAATGATATCTTATGGTATAAAGGGAGAATTTATCTAAACTCAAAATCCAAGTTTATATAAAAAATACTCAAGGAATCACATGATTCCATGTCATCTGGTTATGTCGGATATTTTAAAACCTATTACAATGCACGTCAATCATTTTTTTGGAAGGGTATGAGTCACGATATTCAAAAATATGTTGCAGAATGTGACAAGTGTCAAAGAAATAAAGGCGAAAATATTATGACACATGGGTTACTTCATCCCTTAAATATTTTGACTCAGAAATGGGAAGAAATATCGATGGATTTTATTGAAGGATTACCTGTATCTGATGGGAAGGATAAGATCTTTGTCGTAGTAGATAGATTCACTAAATATGCTCACTTTATCGCTATCAAGAAAACAGACTCTGCAAAGAAAATTGGGAGATATTCTGCAAACATATTTATAAACTACACGGCTTCCTGAAAGTCATTTTCAGCGACTGGGATGCCAAATTTAAAGGAAATTTTTGGAAGGAATTGTTCAACCATATTGGAACCTAGCTCAACATGAGCTCAGCTTATCACCCCCAAATAGATGGGAAAACAGAGGTTGTCAATAAATGTTTGGAAGCTTACCTACGGTGTTATGCTACGGAGAAACAAAATAAGTGGGTTCAATGGTTACACCTCGCCGAATGGTGGTATAATTATACTTACCATACATCGAAAAAAATGACTCCATTCCAGGCTCTATATGGATACGAGCCCCCGAAGTGGAAATATTTTACTTCAGTTCAATCAAATTTTCCAGCAGTTAAAAATCAACTAGAAGAACACAAAAAGGTCGTCCAAATTCTAAAAGAAAATTTGAATATTGCACAGAATCGTATGAAGCAACAGGCTGACCGTAATCGAACTAAGAGATCATTTGAAGTTGGAGACTGGGTGTTTGTCAAGGGTCAACCATACAGCGATTATTCATCTTAACAAGGGCGACTCAGTCAACTCCAGCGTTCTCTCAGGATCTTCTCAAATTGAATTAAAAGATGGATCTCAATTAAAATATGGGTTGAGCCTTCCCGATACCAGTCGTGTTCACAATGTTTTCCATGTGTCCTGCTTAAAAAAGGCATTGGGTAACCATTAGTTGCCCCAAACAACACTTCCCATTTTGGATGATGAAGGCAAGCTCGTTCTAGAGCCCGAGGGGATCCTATCTACTCCTGATAAGAAGCTGCGCTCTTGTGTTATTACCGAATATTTAATCAAGTGGAAGGACTTTCCCATTGAAGAAGCATCTTGGGAGTCTGAGGCGTTTCGCCAGCGACACCCATCATTACGTATTCTTTGAGGACAAAGCATCTTAAGAAGGGGGCAATGTTATGTATATTTTATTATTTATTAATTCGTTATCTTAGGTTATTAACTGAAAGGGCATGATCAAAGATCATGCCTCTTCGCCAAGGGACACCTTGAGGCTATATTTAAAGCCAGTCGATCCCTCATTGTAATCATCTCATCTTTCATCATTAATAATATATATTTATCAAGTTGCTGAGAGTTTTACACTCCCGACCAAGTACATGCCAAAATTGCTTCTCTCGAAGCGAGGTTGTTGACGGTCGTGACCATTCACATACGAGAGGGCCCAATATATCGATCGCAAGAAGTATTATTTGGAGGTCATCAAAATATTATTGTGAATTGTCGGGATCATAGGAATTGGTATGTGAACCTTTTGGTCATAGTCTGACATAGTTTGAGCTTTATCGTTGGAGGGCCTGACGCTGTTGAGGAATTGAAGTGTTGTAGACCTACGCACTTCCAAAATCTCAGGCTGCATTACCTAACTAGAAGGTCATCGTCCGTAGTCGATGTTCATGATGGAGAACCGCGCTCGTGACTAGATTGTGAAGGAAACGTGGGTGGCCACATCAGCTCAACCAGTTTGATTAGCCCAGGGCGTCGAGGGCCGAGAGCCATCATTTTGCTACCATTCGGAGTTGAGCTCAATTCCTCCGTGATCAAGTAGAGTCATGCGGGAGCGAAGGCATTTGGGGGCCGAAATTATTAAAAAAAAGGGCCAAAGCTGCTAACTCCAATAGAGGTGAATCATTCTCCGACGATGTATGCTCCGATTATCCATTGATTTCAGCAGGTCAAGAGTCGAAATTGTAGTTGAAGAGGGCTAGGCCGAGTTTTTAGTTGACCAATCGTAACCGAGCCTTGTATGTGGTCAAAAATTATAATCTCGTGCAATCTGAAGCCGTGACGTCTGCATCTATGGTTGCATGGGTTCTTCATCGCCAAGGGATAAGGTAAAGTTCCAGATCGAATATTCTCGTGCCGACTTGGTGGGGGCCGAGAATTTATCTTCAGCTCGGTTTGTGTATGTCCGCGATTATACAACTTGCAAATGTGATGTGACAACAATGAAATAGGGGTCGATTGAGCAGATTAACGTTCGTTGTATGCAACAATTGTTGAACTGGTCTCAGGGCTCATGAACACGCTCTAGTGACTCAGTGCACGAATCTGGATGGTCAAGCATTTTTCACAACGCTGACATCTTAAGGGAACGTTACAGTGCCTTAAATTGAGTGCACAAGTCGAGTGCGATTGGCCCAAGCTCTCATCAAGAAATCATAGGATCACAGTGCTTGTGTGGACATATACGTATATTGCTCCAGTTATCATTATTGTAGAATGCACTTGGAATGAAGCCAGGGCAGAGTCTATGTATACTGAGGTTGTTAATGTGTGCGCCTATAGGGTGAACCAGAGTGTATTGTATGAATCTCTTGACAAGATCGATGGATCAAAGGTTCATTTAATTTCCATATTTAATTTCTGAATGTGTTTCCTTTGTGTTGGACGAGTTCTGCCTCAAGGAAAACGAATTATTGCAGTGGTTGGAGCAGAGATTGAAGACTGATTTCACGTGTCTGCAAAGTTGTTGAGTGTTGCAGAAAGTTGTTGAGTGTGGCAGAACTGCTTATGCAACGCTAAGCACATTCAGACGTATGTTAATTCATCAATGGCTGAAGCGACATATTGACCTGTAGCAGCCTTTCTGGAGAGATCTAATTGGTTGCAAGGCATCACCAAGACAAGTACTGTTGGGTTGTGTCCCATGATTTCTACTATATGATGTCCTGGACTAATTATTTTATAAATTATCATTTTGTGGAGTCGAACTTGTTATATCTTGCTAGACTGGATGAGTCTTGACTGATAACAGTGCTGGAATATCACCTCAAGTGGACCATGCCATGTATTCCTATGGCAGCGTTACTTCTACACACATACTAGGTTGGAGCAACGTTGGATAGAAGTCACAGTAGAGACACATGTTGAAGCACTTATCAATTCGATAAAAGAGGGTTGGGCATTTAAACAGTCAGATTCAACTACTACTGCGAAGCGGATAATGGTTTTTGCAAACACTGTAAATTCAGTTGATTTAGTTGCTAAAATCTTGCTTAAAGCTGGTATTGAATGTATGTGTTATCATAGAGAGACTACTTCAGAGGAGCGTGCAGAGACTTTAAAAGTTTTTCAAGAGAAAGGAGGGGTGTTGGTGTGCATTGATGCTGCTGCACGTGGTCTTGACATCCAAAATGATTCACATATTATTTAGTTGAAATCTTATATTTGACACCAGCAACTGTATCACATTCTCCAAGAAGGTACATAATTTGCTCCAACAAAAGCATCCAAGGAATTTACAAAGGGAGGAAGAAGTGGGAAATTGGTTGTATGCACTTGGGATGGAATTAAAAAGTGGAAGGTTAGAAGATGACTTTCCCGTGTTAGAGAAACTTGAATCCTGCCTTTCGAAAGTAGAGCAATCTAATTGGGGTTTAAATTGGGCTTTGGAGCCATCTATGTTTGCATTGGTACAAGCTAGATTCTTGGAACATCCAAGTGAGAGAGTCAAGCTTATCGCTGCCTCTTGTTTCAGTGATATTTTGAGGATAACAACACCCTTCCCTCCCTACAATGATGATATTATGAAAAGAATTTTCAGACTGATAGTAGGAAATTTTCGGGATTTATACAACTGTGTAGACTCTACATTTGGGAGAAAGCTTAAGGTCTTAGAAGCCATGGCCATGACCTGGACTTATGAGGTCATGATCGATCTCGAGTGTGATGGTTTGATTCTGCAGATGTTCCAATGCTTCTTCAGCATTAGGAGACATCATTCTGACATAGCCATAACACACATGCAGACCATCCTGTCGTCATGTATAGGAGACCGTGATGCCTTTTGCCGGGAGCTGTAGACTAGGTTGTTGAGCATTTGGAGGAGAGAGCAGTTGGTCTCGCCCGCTGCTTATGAGCTAGCCCAAGGGCTAGTTGAGCAGAACATTGAGCTTCTCAGGAGACAGTTGACCAGGGAGGAGCTGCTCCAGTTTGGTGGGTCAGGCAGCAGGAATGAGCTTAGGAGGAAGGGACTTTGCTTCATTTGCAAAGAACCTTGGGGGCCTAATCACTCATGTTTGAGAGATGCAGATGATATGGCGGAGGCAGGACAGGTGGGCATTCCTTCTGTATTCCAGGGTGAGGACTCTTCTTCAAATGAGTCCATGGGATCAGTTGAGGACACTTCTGGGGAGCGAGAGCAGTCATGCAGAGGTGATGACAGTAGACCGGAGCTGTGTTCCAGTGTGCAGGATGAGCAGTCACGAGACTCTACGGGAGACACTCTGGGTGATGAGTCCCTTGTGACGATTCAGCCAGAGCAGCATATGATGGAGCCTGAGTTAGCAGAGGAGGATACTATGCACATCAGGCATGATATTCCTTTGGGGGAGAGCCAAATGGGCGCCCACATTGAGTCTATGTTGGATATGTAGCTAACATTGGGGTCAGCCATTGAGGGGGAGCAGTTAGATGCACTGACATCGAGTACGATGACAGCAGTTGCAGATCCATATCCTCTGGAGGTGTTGGAGGTTGATGGGATTGTTCTGCAGGGGGCTAGTAAACAATAGGAGCATTACATTCCCGATGAGAGGGATGAGTTGTTGGAGATGGTGGAGCATTCGTCTTTGGACTGACACATTGATGGGGTGTAGATAGATGTACATGCAGTTGGTAGAGCTGCAGTACTTTCAGTGAGGAGCACTCTCCAGGAGTACATCGATGGGGCTTGTAGCATATCTTGCCCACTTTGGCCCATTATAGAGAGAGGGGCTTTCTTCTACAGGCAGCTTTCGTTCGCAGACAGGGTAGAGCAGTGTGAGTTGATTACGGGCTGGCGACAACACTCCAGGCGTGTTCCATATGCAGTTGTTGCTACATTGGATTCTTCTTCCAGGATGGATTGGCGGGAGATAATGAGTTGGTACCCTCTTGATGGTACGATATTCTTCATAGGGAGCACAACAGAGCAGGGGCCCTTAGACACGACAGATGATACAGATTCCAGTTGGCAGTGTGGCACAGATCGTCATTTCTTCAGCATCCCATCCCGGTTTCAGGAGAGCAGGATCAACATTGGATTTAGTCAGGGGTTGGATTGGAGAGAGGTGATGAGTTGGTACATAGTTGGTGGAGCAGCTTACACCGTCATAGATACAACACAACAGGAGACGTGGTCTTCACCTCTTAGAGCATTAGTCATAGCCAGGGGCAGTGCGCAGTCTGAGCCGTGGGACTTGGGCGATGATTGGCCATCGTGGCATGGGGATCCGGGAGGATTGTTTGATGATAGGTATAGTGAGAGATCAGTTTGGGATCCCGGCATTGAGGGGTCTATTCCGAGTGGTTTGACACAGGTGGATAGCAGCACCCAGAGGTTTGTATGGGATCCAAGCATTGGGTCTCAGTTGCGGTGGGCCAACAGAGTGCCCCACATATTTGGATTGCTTGAGGGCAAGCAATCTTGGGGCAGAAGGTCTGTAATATTCCCTTTTTTGGTATCACCCATGACAGGGCTAGGAGGGACTTCCAGAGTTAGGAGCAGACAGGTCACAGGTACAGATTGGTGCTATCAGTGGGCTCAGGAGCTTTTCGGAGGAGTTTTGAGGAGTTTTCATGGTGTCCGGAGGCATTCGCTTGATATAATCCATCATCCGAGCGGTTTGGCTTTCGTTCTGGTGCATTTCGATAACTTTCGGAAATTTGAGTTATCTTTGGGCTTAACTCAGCTGATTACACTCAAGGTGGCATTCCGGGAGGAATACATGATGGAACACCTTAGTGTAATAGCTCATTGGAACTAGAACGAGGATACCTACATGATGGGACAGTTATACATAGATTTCAGTGACCGGAGGAGGCGTGATAGCCGATTTACCCTTTTCTGCATTAAAAAAGAATATTTTAATAAAAGGGAAAAGTGCTCCAAGAATAACATAATAATAAAATAATGCTCTAGAAGGCTCCAAGAGATCTATAAAAGAAAGGGAGGAGGCCATTGGGAGATATCTTTGAAGTAGATTATTTTCTTGTGTATGAGAGGTTTGAGAACGTGGTTCTCTACTTCAGCCGTAGCCCCAGGACGGAAACCCTCCGTTGATTTGTGAGTATTGGACGGAAACCCAATACCCTTGAGGAGGTTTCACTCAGAGATCTCACAGAGCTTCAGTGGAGTTTGGAGAGTTCAGTTTTGCCGTAGCCGATTTGCAGCAGTCACCTTGCCGAGCCATCTACATCATTGCCAGTGTCATTCGTCAGTTGGGCCAGAGATCTTTCTGGGTTTGCTCCGCTTGCTTGGCAAGCTCAGGTTTCACTGTTCCTTTATGTTGATGTACTTTTTATCATGGATTAATAAAATGGCTCAGTGATTTTATCAGCATCCATTGTGTTCTATTAGTGACTGTGTGTATATTTCGATTTATTTTGCTGCTTAAGTTTATTTCTGCAATTTTAGTTAAAATATCCCATTTGGGATATTACAACGCTGCTGCTGCACTGCACTGCCCCTCTGAAGCCTTCTACGTTGTTGTAGCTCTGGACTGCGTAAGCAGCTGTGCTCTGCGCAGCGGAAGTCACATCACCCTCTGCGCTGCTGCTGCTTCTACGCTACTGTTGCTCTACTCTGTGCTGCTCCTCCCAGTCTTTTGATCTGCCTCTGCTTCATCTGTGATTTATGCACCCACTGCTCCACTTGTCCCGCTACTGTCTTAAGGCTGCCGTAGCTCGCATGTGATCCAAGAGATGAGGTGCTCAAGGATCCCGCCTCATACTGTGTAGCTCCTCTACATATCCATGTCGCCCCACCTTCATGGTTCATGAGCGCTCATGGTTGCATCATCTTTTGACCCATCATTTGACACAACAGCCTTGAAAGAAGAAGCTTCGTTGTCCTCTTTCTTCTTAGGACAATTGCTGGCAAAATGTCCCATTTCACCACACTAGAAACACTTGATCTTTGAGAGATCCTTCTTCTTCTTTCCCTGCTACCTCTTTGATGCCAAGGCTGCATCTTCTTCATCTTCCTTCTTCACTTTGCTCGATCCAGATTCTTGGTGAATTTGCAGAGTTCTTTGCTCGATCCTGATCGTCACATCGTCTTCCACCTTAGCACCCGTTGCAGTCAATTGATCTCTGATCAACTGCAGTCTGAAGAGGAAATGCTAAGGTGGAAGACGATGTGACGATCATGAATGACCTCATCCATGAATGACCTCATCCATGTCTCCAACAACATCTTTCTTTGGATAGATTTTCCTTCATATAGGGAGATGAAGGCCTTCCACATCTCATTAGTTGTCTTCTTCTCCGCTAAGTGTGGTACAATATGGTCCTTAATTCATAATTAGCCTCCTGGCATGCCCGATAGCTTCCCTATGCTTCCGAAGGAGATCCGGATCGGTTGGTGTGGCCATAGTTTGCTCTGCATGGTCTCTAAGATTGTATGCCTCAAGGACTATCAGGATGCTTGCCTTCCAAACTGAAAAGTTTGAGAGGCCATCCAGATTGTCCTGATCATGCATTCCATGAGGAGCCATCTGCTCAGAAATGTGTCAGAACTTCCCTTTCTCTTTGCTAGAGAAACGGATCTAAGGTCCTTGGCAAAACAGACACCTTTTGCTCCCTCTGACAACTGATTTCCCTCCTTGGAAATCTGCCAAATCACCAATGATTCAGCTCTCTTTGATCCTCTGATCAAATTGCAAGTTTCTTTGGCTAGAAACTCTTTAAGAAGCTGATCTCCTCCCACTCTTTGTCACCTGTGCTTAGGCTAAAAAATATGAAAACTTCAGATATTTAACCCATCAGCACCTTCTGAATTTCTATAGCTAATCTTCAGTCTTTTCTGAATCTAACAGATTCAGATCTGCATCACACTGGTAGGCTTCAAACCAATCCATCGCTATTTTTGAGCTGCCTTTGCAGAGTAATTGCATGGGCTTGCTAGGAGACAACGTTAGACTGTGTCACCCTTCCTTCTGCGTGAATCTGCCTTTGAAAACTGTGTTGTCCCTTCAGATTTACATTTTTGCTCCTTTCCTAGCTGCTTTCTGTAGCTAGAACCTTCAGTCTCTTGCTAGTGACCCTCCTAGATCTGCAATTGCTCTGATACCATGTGAAAATTTCTGAATATTTACACTTTATGCAGAAATATTCACTGTTAATCTGGTTATGCTCCTCCTACTTAGATAAGTTATTAACTGAATAAATTCAAGTTAAAATCGAAGCAAAACACATAATAGATCTTCACCAATTCATATCTAGAACAAGTTAATGCACACAGAGAAAAAGTGACACAACTATTTCTGGACAAATAATCCCCGGGAAAATCCAATGCGAGAAAATCGGTCTTTTGGCTGCTGGAGAGTTTTATTATTAAGAATTTTCTAAATACAACAAGCCTAGGTTCCAGATCTGGAAAACCCGACAGAGAAATAATTGATCTACAAGTCACTGGCTAATCTAAGGCCAAAATAATGACTGATCCACACCCTCAAACGGGATTTACAAGACTCAGTGAAAATTAGGGCCTAGAAACCCCAACGCTGCCCCGAAAAGCCTCTATGTTAGCCTTTGAAGCCTCTGCGTCCCTCAGCGCTGCTCCGGAAAGGGCTACGTTACCCCAGACTGGGTGACGCAGTTCTTACGCTGCCCCTTAAGAGTCTCCACGTAACCCCCTAGGGCTTCCTGCAGAAAATCACGCTGTCCTTGAGGGACTGTGCAACACCTACGTAGCACAGTTGCTGCCCTTCCTACTGTTGCTCTCCTACTTCTTTGCGCTGCCTCTTTGAGTTGATCTTTGCCTCTTGCTGATTCTAGACCCTGGGATCAGATCATCCCCTTGGCCTAAATTCCCCCTAAATTCCCCTCTCTGCAGCTGAAACACTTTTGAGAATTCTTAGCAAACCCGCCCTAGAATCTCAGCTCAGCTTCAATGCTTTGCCTCTGTGTGTTTTTACAAATGACCCCAAGCCTTTCCTTTATATTTTTCTCGTTGGGAAACTAACGACCATGATCAAATCTTGAATCAATGGCTAAGATTAAGAGAAAGCTTGATCCATGTGACTTAAGACAATTTCATCACATGTTTAATTAAATTCACTTTAATTATTTAAGTTCCCTAAGTTTTAACTTAGGAAATACATTAAAATAATTAATTAATTTAATATCTCCTAAACCATATGAAATTTCCCAAATCAATTTCTGGGTCTTGTAGATCAAGTGTACTCTAGTCCCTCCACAAAATTTGGGAGCTAGAGCACAACTGATGCTACCCCAAATACACAAAATCTCAACAATCAAGTCATCTTTTAATCTAAGCCATTGATTAAAGATATAATCTTGGTCGTTGATTCATCAACAAGAAGACTATAGAAGAGTCTTGAGGGTCATTTGGAAATCAAGTCGAGCACATTCTCAGTACCTGAAGGAAAGCGATTCTAAATTAAGAGAATTCGATTTCAGTGGGTGGGTTTGTAGAGGCGGGTTTGCAGAGGTAGAGGGAGGAGGGAGAAGTCAACAAGAAAAGCAGAAGGGTGAAGGGAAGGCAGTGCTGAGCAGCAACATCAAGCCCTCCACGCAGAATAATGCAGTCTAGGGAGGGACTGCGTAGAGAGGCTACGCAGAATGACACAGAGGGTGTAGGAGTACATCCCGTGTGTTGGGAATACTTCCGGAGTGTCCGGAAAATTCATACTAGGTGTATGCTATTTTATTTTGCTCACCAAGACTTTTGTAAAAGATCTTTTCATTGCTGAAGATAAATACAAACCCTCATCTGCTGCATCGGTTTTCCTACATTGGGCTTTCCAGGAATAATTGTCCAAAAATAACCGTGTTCGTATGGTTGTTCCTATTGTTCTATATGTATTATTTCTGTTCTTCTGCTTTTGATTGGAGTGAAGTACTGCAATTGTGTTTATTTCAAAATTTACTGAAGCATCTGTGAATAACTTATCTAATAAGTAGGCGAAATAAATCAATCATTGTAGTAATAATTTTCAGATCTGAAAATTTCACACTAGTGTCTCAAAGTTGGCTAAGAAGGAAACAATGAACTTGGTCCTCTAGTATAGGAAGGCTCAACCACCTTGATTGTTGATTTTTGTAGTATCAAATGTGCTCTAGCCTCAAGATTTTGCAGAGAGGCTTAGACACATGCATTCCACAATACCCAGAAAGCGTTTTTGGGAAATTCCATTCTGAAAGGATTTTGGGAAATTCCACTCTGAAAGGATTTAATTAAAATATTTAATCATTTTTAATGTATTCCTATGTCTAAACTTAGGAATTGTGATTAATTAAGTGTATTAATTAGATTGGGTGTGAATCTTCTGAATAAAGACACAGATCAACTCCTAGTTAATCTTAGCCTTTGATTATGTTCTAATCTTGGCCATTGATATCTCAATGAGAGATAATGAGAAAGAGCTTGATGGGCATTTGGGAGAAAAATCGGGTAAGTGATCAAGAGATCGATTTCTCAAGAGAGCAGCGCAGCAGTTGTTAGAGGAAGATCGAAGTGATTTCTTGCAGTGAGATAGTTTGCTAGAGGAAGTATTCCTGATCCAGTGAATACATTGCAAGGAGGCAGAGAGAGGTGCAGAAGAAGCAGCGCATAGCCACACTAGCTAGCGTAGAGCCTGTGAAAATTCCTAGAACTGGAATCCTATTGCAGCAACTGGAAAATATTTTCCTAATTGTTAATCTTTACTTAACAATTTGTTTGTAGTGATCTACGACAAACACTGAATACATCACACTGCAACCTACACTAATATAAAAATGCTTTGGAAACAAAATATGACTCAGGAGAGAATAAACACACAATCGACACCGTTATTTTTGAACAAATGTCCTCAGAAAAGCCCAGATTTGTATTATTATGCAATAGTTTCTGAATACAAATCTTTGGATGCCTTATTGGCTATTCGATATAGAGAATATAACTGACAGAAATGAAGTGAGAATAACCTCACACTCACTGGCGAAATAACCTCGGAGTGGCTAGCCCCAAGCTGCCTCTGCGTAGTCACTGCGCTGCCTCTACATCACAACTCGTAGTGACTGCGTCACTCCTCTGGCTAATCAATCTACTGGATGGATGCTCATATTTTTGACCGTCCAGTCTCACACCCCAACTCCCGACACTAGATGTGGACTTCTCCTCAGCAAAATTGCGGATCTCCTCTCAGGCTTTGCGCTACCTTAGCTTGGCTCTGCACTGCCCAGCGTGGCTCCATGCTGCCTCTCTTGATCTCACTTTGCCTCCTCTGTAATGTATTAACTGGATCATGAAAACTTACACCGGTCACTATCCCTGCCCCTCACTGCAAGAAATCAAATCGATCACTCCTCTGGCAACTGTTGCATTGCTCCCTTAAAATTCAATCTCTAGATCTCTCTCACTCGGTGTGTCCTCCAACTGCCCATTGAGCTTCCTTTTACAATCTTCTTGTTGAACATTCAACGACCCAGATTAAATCCTAATCAATGGCTCAGATCATCTCGACTCGATCTATGTCTGTTTCTAGAAGATTCACACCCAGTTTAATTAATGTAGGGACTGATTTCATCATTTCAAACAACACTGATCTGATTTTTAAATTTAAGCAGAATTTCAAGTGAAAGGAGATTTAAACATAAAATCTAATGAGAGATTCACAGTGTAAACTTAACTCTAAGTTAAAAAAAAAAAAAATAACTAGCTGATGCATAGAGGAATACCTAGAAATTGAGATCAAAATCTAATGATTGCTGCAAAAACCTGAACAAGTTGATGATTGCTGGAACCGTGGTTCTTCACTTCAACGCAGCGGACATATTAAAAGACCAATTGGTTCCTCCCAGCCAATTTAGGAATCAATCCTAAATGCAAAGGACGCCTCCTCTGCACCCGTGCTCAGAATTCTGAGAACACCGAGTCTCCCTTTTACAATTTATCACTTTCAATCTTTTCCTTTGATAATAACACCCAATTTTTCAAGACCAACCGTCCTTCTCTCCTCCATGTTTCATCATTTATATAACACTCCTCTCCACCACCATAACATTCCTCCACCGCCTTTTCTCCATCGAGATTTGATTTACATTAATGTAGGAATGAATGTTATTTATGGAGATGTGATTTATATTAAATGAGGAGATGTGATTTATATTAATGAGGAGATGTGATTTACGGTTATCTAATTTTAGGGAGCATAGGACTTTAATTTGAGTATCTTTACGATTAATTTTTATATTTTTATATTTATTCTTAATTTAATTAACTTTATATATATTTTTAATTAATTTAAATTATTTTATTTTATTAGTCCATTTACATATAATTTATACTTAGTTAATCTTAATATTAATCTTTAATCTTAATATTAATCTCTAACTTAGGTAATCTTAATATTAGTAGGTATGTATACTAGTGCGATGTGCGCGATATATGCATGTGTAGCTATCAAATGCGTATATCACATACATGCTAACATTATTTTGCATATAACTTGGGAATGGGTCCTTACATACTTTCTCCCTTCAGAAAATTTCGTCTCGAAGTTTAGGGTTTCATATACTCATATCAATAATTGTGTTTTTAGAGATTAGGGTGATTGTAAAATGCTTGTATTTTAAGATTGAACTTCCATTTGAATAAGTATGTATCTGTAATTTAATTGTTACTTCCCATCTCAACCGAATCTCCAAACTATTCTAAAATCATCCCATCCTTCCTAAGCTCTTCCACTCCCATCCTATCCGTCCTCTTCAGGAATATGCCATGGCATCAGTTTTTCTGTTCCATTCATAGACTTTTAAGGATATCAACGTCGATTACGTTGACCTGATATGCTTGTAGGCATCCGACAGTCATCATCACACGTCTAGGGGAGCGTGACTCGCACAGTCCTCCCATGACTCCAGGTATTGGAGGATAAACGGTGGGCAACACCTCCACCCCTCCCAGTAGGACCAGAGTCAACACCTTATCGTGGAATCTCAGGGAGTCTCAACTATTCTTGGAATTCTGTCATCACGTAGATTGGTTTTGTAATTTGTATTCTGCAAGGTAATCACTTGTATACAATCTGCAATGTAAACACTCGTACTATATCATATGCATCTATATTGTTCATAACAAATTGTTACCCATATATCAATCTCTACACATTCCAAATATATTGCTATCTATGATATTGATCCTAAAACTTATATAACATACTTGATTAAAACACTTGTCCATATATGTATCAATATGTCCAGTAGAATTTCTCGTTTAGATACTGCTCCTGTTTAGTTCATACATGTTCCATCTATGATGCATTGTTTTAACCATGTTCAACCTATATAACAATATGTTTCATTTTGATATTTAAAATGTAGTTACTCTTCTGTTTACTTTTCTTCAATCGTATGGAGATGCAAATAAAATGAATTGATAGATAATGTCATTTGTAATGTGATTTATGATCTAGATTTCAAATTCCCGCAATGATAATTTAAATGACATATTGCATATTGGTATCCATGCACTTGCAAAGTCAAACAATAGCATATATTCTGTATTACTAGAGTTAAGTAACATTCGTTCTTTACAGCTATCCATGTAACAGCAAGTAAAATTCATTCTTACGTGATAATTCAAAATAAAGTTTCAAGTATCAAAATAGAGTAGTCATATACATAAAAAGTCTCCAGTTTCTCAAAATTAGCATAAGCTAGGGTAATTCTGGCAGAAGGTCTCAGCATCCTCCCAAGTCGCTGATCCAGGACTATATTTGTCCCACTGGACTTTAACTTGGTCTATCGTCGGTTCCGAAGCTGTCGAACCCTACGTTCCAGAATAGGTAATGGTTCGACCGTAAGGGTTCCCTCGTCCGATACCTACAGTTCCTTCCATTGAATATTATGAGATTTGTCAGTAATGTAGTGTCGTAAAGTAGATACATGAAATACATTATGAATTTTGTGCAGGTGGAGTGGCAGTGCAAGACAATAAGCGACAGGTCCAACTTTTTTCAGGACTTCAAACGGTCCTATAAATCGGGGGGATAATTTTGTCCCCTTCCCAAACTGAATGGTGCTCTTATTTGGTTTGATGCGGATGAAAACCTGATCTCCCACTACATAATTTCTATCTGTCCTGTGAGTATCAGCATAACTTTTTTGTGTATCCTGTGCCTCTTTCAATCGTTGCCTAATTAGTTTTCCTGATCCTCCATCTCTTGGATCAATTCTGGTCCGACTATTACTCGGTCTTCTATCCTGTCCCAACTCAACGACGTTCTGCAGGGTCTCCCATATAATGCTTCAAATGGTGGCATCCCGATTGAACTGTGATAACTATTGTTGTAAGCAAATTCCACTAAGGGTAAGTACTTTTCCCAGCGCGATTGTTGGTCCATAACATACATCCTTAGCATATCCTCAAGTACTTGATTTACCCTTTCTGTTTGCTCATCAGTGTCAGGATGATACGCTGTGCTCAAATTTAACTGAGTTTCTAAGGCTGACTGCATACAATTCCAAAATCTTGATGTGAACCGAGGATCTCTATCTGATATGATTTTCTTAGGTACTCCATGAAATCTGATAATTTCATTTATGAATACCCGAGCTAGATCAACTAATTCATAAGTATCTCTTACCGGGATGAAATTGACGCTTTTTGTTAATCTATCTACCACAACCAAAATGGCATTATGCTTTTGTTGCACAAGTGGAAGCCCACGATAAAATCCATAGAAATTATCTCCCATTTGGTCATAGGGATGTCATGAGGTTGTAAAAGACCTGCTGGGTGACAATGATCAGCTTTTACCTTCTGACATTCAAGACACTTAGCGACAAATTGGACAATGTCGTTTTTCATGCCTGACCAGAAGAAGAGTCTCTTAGTGTCAACATACATCTTCTTTACACCAGGATGGGCACAATACACTGCTCTGTGTGCTTCCTTCAAGATGGTGTTTCGGAGATCTCCACTATCCGGTATATACATCCTTCCATGAAATCGAAGAATTCCGTCTTTTTCCAGCTCGTATCCTTCGAACTTAGGTTCCTTTGAATGGTTGCTCTCAAGCCCCGACCTTACTCTTAAGTACCAACTGTCTCTTACAAGATGTTCAAGTACTTGATCTCTTAAGTTCACCCTGATAGGTATGAGGGAGAATATTCGAGGTCTTCTACTTAAAGCATCTGTTACAACATTCTCCTTCTCTTTGATATATGCAATCACAAAATCATATTCGCTTAAGAGTTCACTCCATCGTCTTTGTCTTGCATTCAAGTCTCTCTGGGTGAATAAGTACTGTAAACTTTGGTGGTCACTTTTAAGCACAAAGTTTCTTCCTATCAAGTAGTGTTTCCATATCTTTAAAGCTAAAACTACCATGACTAACTCTAAATCATGCGTAGCATAAAGTTCGTCATGAGGTTTTAATTTTCTGAAAGTGTATGCTATTACGCCTCCTCCTTGCATTAATACTGCACCTAACTCTTGTTTAGATGCGTTGGTACACACAGTAAAATCTTTATCCATATCAGGTACTCGCAAAATCGGTGCACTAGTCGATAATCTTTTAAGTTCAGAAAAAGTTTTGTCACATTCCTCAGTCCATTCATACTTAACACTTTTGCGCTGGAGGTTTGTGATCAGCTTTGCAATTTTGGAGAATCCCTCCACAAACTTTCGGTAGTAACCTGCTAAACCCATAAAACTACGCACTTCATGTGCATTCTTAGGTATCAGTGACTCCCTGATTGTATTTACCTTTTCAGGATCTACAGAGATTCCTTCGCTTGATATGATATGACCTAAGTAATGAATTTCCTTTTGAAAGAAAACGCATTTGGATAATTTTCCATATAACTTGTGTTCTCTGAGACAGGATAATACTATCCGAAGATGCTCTTCATGCTCTTTCTCATTCTTAGAGTAAATGAGAATATCGTCCAGGAAAACTTGTACAAATTGATCGAGATATTTGCGGAGAACGCTATTCATAAGGTTCATGAAGACCGTAACTGCATTGGTCAATCCAAATGGTACCACAATGAATTCATAATGCCCGAAACGAGTTCAGAATGCAGTCTTAGAAACATCGCTCTCGCCAATCCTTAGCTGATGATAACCTGATCACAGATCGATCTTTGGAAACACTGTAGCTCCTTTCATTTGATCGAAAAGGTCGTTAATGCGAGGCATTGGATACCAATTCTTTACCGCGGCCCGGTTTAAATCTCGATAGTCCACACACAGTCGTAATGAACCATCTTTCTTCTTGACAAAGATTACAGGAGCGCCCCAAGGTGAAACACTGGGTCGAATATGTCCTACATCTAATATTTCTTTCAGCTGCATTTGCAATTCTTGAAGATCCGGGGCGGTCATTCTGTAAGGTGTTTTTGATATAGGTTCCGTACCAGGTTTCAATTCTATTGTGAGGTCTAGCTCTCTCTTAGGAGGCAGTCCTGGTAATTCCTTTGGAAAAACATCCGGAAATTCTAATAGAATCAGATACTGTTCTAAGGAAGGCCCTTTATCTTTGCTTACTTCTTGAACTGCATACACTTGGCAACCTTTCCTTAAGCATCACTTCATTTGCATAGCTGAGATGAAATGCAAGGATACTTTTCTCTTAATACCTTGAATTTGGATTGTCTCTCCCTCATCATTCATGCAAAGTATTGTTTTCCCGGAACAATCTACCCATGCTCGATGAGACTTTAACCAATCCATTCCTAACACTAGGTCGTAAATGTTCCTATGGCCGTGACATATACTTTTAGTTTGGTCGAACAGACTCCTAGATCCATTTTGCAATCCTCAACACTTAATTCTACCGATTGAAGTTCTCCCGAAGCCATTTCTACCTGTCTGAAATCGTTTTGCTTGCAGGCTGCCAACCCACATTTATTTAATGTATAAGATGAAATAAAACTATCAGTAGCTCCAGTGTCAAATACGATTTTGAGTTTTATTTCGTTGATTGTACCTGAAGATTTCACTACCGTGGATTGATGTGCTGCTTGGTTGTTGTTGATGACGACATGGATTCTATGATTGCCTTGGGTATCTGGTAATGGTCCTTTTCCTGTTCGCCGGGAGTTCTCCGGGCAATTACGCCGAAGATGAGGTTCTTCACACCCCCAATAGTCCACCTGAGCTGCCCCCCTTGAGTGTGACGGTGAATTCCAAGGACTGATGTTTGATGATTCAGAAGCTATAGCATTTATGGTCATGGGAGCTCCTGCTCCTGCTCCTCTTGGGGTAAACCTGTTTCCATAAGGAAGTGGTCTTGAGCTATTTCCTCGGAAGAAGTTTCGGGGAGTCTTTCCTGTAAATGCCTGCGGTATTGGTTTAGCTGGCTTGAAATTCCTTTTAATCCTCAGATGTTCTTCTGCATAACGAGTACATTCAATTGCCTCTGCTACCGTCGATGGCTTCCACATTCTTACCATGTCCCTGATTCGAGGATTTAATCCATATTCGAAACGCTCTGCTTGGCGTTCACCCGTGTCTAGATAAGGAACATATTTTACAAGTTCCATAAACTTTATCTCGTATTCTTCCACGGTCTTACAACCTTGAATTAGAGTATGGAAGGCTCCGGCTTGCTGCTCTTGAAAGAAAGGTGGTAAGTATTTCACATAGAATCGGTCCACAAATAACTCCCAAGGAACGGTCTCTGAAGTGAGATGCAGCCGTTTTTCCAGATTTCCCCACCAAATCAGAGCATTCCCCTTAAGTTGGAATACAACGATCTTTGTTTTGGAAGTGGACGAATATTCTCTTAATGCGAAGCATCTTATCATCCCTTCCAACCATGCTTCGGCATGTTCTCCAGCTTGTCCTCCAGAGAATTCCGGGAGTTTAATCTTTTGCAGTTCCCGCGTAATATCTTCTCTACGAGGCTTATAATCATAATCCTTAGGCTTTTCTGAATGTCTTTCCTCAAGATGACGTCGTTCCTCCTTGCTACTGGTCGGATACGACCCTTTTAATGTTTCCAAAATGGCTTCGAATGAGCTCATCACAGTAGTAAAATCGGATGCTGGAGCGACAGGTGCTGACGGCGATCTACGAGGTGGCGATGGTGATGGTGAGGGTGGAGGTGATGGCGATGCATTTCGCTGGCGTTGCCGCCTTTGGTACGTTCTTAACATTGTAACTTTTCCTGAAATACATAATAAATTTATGAGAAATGGGTAAATTTTAGATTGACTAAATATAATTTTTTGTAAAATTTGAGCTTGCATATGGGTATAGTTCTTTTGGTATTTTACTTGCAGGCAGGTCTTACTGGTACCGAGGTCAAGGAGGGTGGCAACGCGACCTCCTTGTCCTATGTAG